>VYXF01005275.1:49137-68265 GCA_013397295.1 Polioptila caerulea | reverse complement strand
GCCTTCCCCGCTCCCCCACACCCAGGGTGCCGTGCCGTGCCTCCTCCGCTGCCCATCCCGCCCGCACCGAGCTTCCCCCCGGCCCGCCCCGCCTCTCCGCTCGCTCCAGCCGGGCCCCCCGCAGGCTCCCTGGGACAGGCCCGCGGCCCCCCGGCCCAGCCATGTCGCTGCACGGGAAGCGGAAGGAGATCTACAAATATGAGGCGCCCTGGACCGTCTACGCCATGAACTGGAGCGTCCGGCCCGACAAGCGGTTCCGCCTGGCGCTGGGGAGCTTCGTGGAGGAGTACAACAACAAGGTGGGCAGCGGTGGGCACAGGGGCTGGGGCGGAACAGGGGCTGGCCCGCCTCCCGCCGGGCTGCGGTGGGCGGCGGGCGCCTGCCCGCCCTGCCCGGGGCGCCCCGAGGTGCAGGCGCTGGGCCGGGGCCGGGCTGCTCTCCTTCCAGCGAGCCCGGGCTGAGGGGACGCTGCGGGGCTGCGGCGGGAAGAGCCCTGGGTGCTGCTGGTTTGGGGATAACGCTGCTGCAGGGCTGCTCGTGACCCCTGAGCTTCGGGAATAACGATTGTGTTGACTTCAGTCACATAAGCACCACGTGCTGTTGGTTCTCTGTGGTGTAAAGAGCTGGAAACTGAAGGCGTGAGTATGAGGTGAGTCTGGATGCTGCTGCTGTAGAGGTAAAATAAGATCCCCTGGCTTGGGCGTATCTGGCTTTTTGGTCAATACAGAGGAAAGTTCGGGGCCGGCACTGAAGTTTGTACATATATATGCATATAGATAAAAAGAATATAGTTCCACCTCAATCTGAGGAAGAATTTCTTTCCCTGGAGGGTTGACAGAGCAGGGGAACAGGCTGGTCAAGCAACTTGTGGAGTCTCCCTTTCTGGTGACATTCCAAACCCATCTGGATATGTTCCTGTGTCACCTGCTCCAGGTGGCCCTGCCTAGAAAGAGGGATGAGACTGGATGATCTCAAGAGTTCCCTTCCAGTCTTCCAATGCCAGCAATTCTGTGATGTGCAGGGTGTCTGAGACTGTGTTGGAAGTGTGCTGTTCTTGTACTTCCTTGCTTTCTCCTCTTGTGGAGGACTTCTGCATGATAGCTTTTTTCATTAGTGTATAAACCACTCTCAGTGATTCCTCAGTACTTTTCCCTGAGAACAAGGGTGTAATGAGGCATGAGATTGTATCTTCAGTGTTTCCCTGCAAAGTGTAGGTGAAGAATGTCACACTGTTAATAGAGACTGTGTGTTCAACTCTCAGAACACATGTGCAGTCACTTCTGAGCAGCCTTCAAGGTGCTGGCCTGGTAAAATGAATCACACAGAAATAGAAGAGAGATGAGGAGATGCATGAAGTTACAGAGCATCCTGAAATTTCTGTGAAACTGAAGGTTTGCTGGTAGAGCTTGGTTTATAGCATGTAGGTTTGTAGCCTTGTCAAGGTGTTTAATGGAGATTTTGGAAAATACTATCAGAAAGTTGAGCTTCTCAGCTCAAGCTTCCAGTGTAAAGCCACTGAGTGAACTCTTCTATGCTTTACACTCACAGTTCTTGCAGATAGAAATTGTGTAGGACTATGTCAATTATCAGTGTCTGTAAATATTACCTGGGTCTTTTCTTGACCTGTGAGCTCCAGGAATAATGATTCTGTTCACTTCAGTCCATGTAAGCACCACATGCTGTGGGGTCTGTGTGGTGTAAAGAGCTGGAAATTAATTGTGTGAGGATGAGAAAAGTCCATCACAGTCTGCAAGGTTATAGCTGCTGCTGTAGAAATAAAGATGATGTATGATTAAAAATTACACCTGTATAGTCAATGCAGTGAAATGTAACCTTCATTTGCTGTGTCTCTGATATTTCAGAGTGATTTTTTTTTTGTTTTTGTTCTCTTGTTTGGTGCTTTTTGTAGGAAGAGAGTTAACAGAGAGCTGTCTTGGCTAATTGCAAGTGTTGTTATTGCTCAGAGTATTGATGTGGTCTCCTTTACTTTGGGGACCAGAATACTCTTGAGAGTGGTGTTTCATCTGCACTGTTTTAATGGGGCTCTACTGTGACTCTCACTGCTGTGCTGAGCCCTTTAGAGGGTGGTGAAACCTTCAGGGAATAGTTTCATGCTCCAGATTGGAAACTCTTGGACAGGTACTCTAAACTGTGCTACCTGCACGCTAGTTGTAAACTCTTCTAGCTCCTGTTCCTGTACGTGGTATAATCAAAGGAACAAAGGGAAAAAATGCTGGAATTAGGTGTGGATTTTCCTGTCTTGAAGTGTTGGAGAAACAAGTAAGTGTTTAGCATTCCTAGCTACTGTCAGGGCATAATCACAAAACTAGTTGAGAGTGAACATGCTGATCCTCGTTTTCTCACTGGAAAGACTGCCAGGGAGATGTAGAAGGGTTCCAATTGTATCCAGACTGACAGGTACTTTCCCATAGGCATCACCTCAGTCTGACCTGGGCTGGACCTCAGGCACTCCTTTGTGCAGCAGCATTCTTGCCTCACTTGCCGAAGGGGGAGACAGGGCTCTGATAGAATCGGCATCCCAGAAATAATCATTCCATGTTCCATCCCCTCGTGTTCAGCCTGCACAAGAGGATGAGTAGGGGGGTTCTGTGACAGCTGTGTGTGAAGAGTCACAGCTCTGAATATGCAGAGCTTGGACAGAATCGAGCTTCTCAAGCATTGCTCCTGCTCGGTGTCCCGGCACAGCAGTGCCTCCTCCTCGGAGTTACTGCCCCCTGCTCCCGCCCCGGGGGCTGTGCAGCAGCTGAGCTCTGGTGATGAGAATACAATTTCTGTTCTCTAACCCAGCCTGCACCTAAACATGTCAGAGTGATGAGATGCTGGATTGCTGGATTGCTTCATCCTAAGGTGTGAGGAGGGGTTAAATGTGAATATGCAGTGCAGGAATATTTACATTAACACCAGTGAAAGGGGATCCTTTGCTGTTTGAGTGTTGCTTCTGGTGATGAGGATGTTGATTGCTTTGTGTAGGATTAATACACTCATGCTTGGTGGAAAACAGCATAAGCAAAGGAGAAATGATTAGAGGTCATTTGTCTTCTGATCCTAACCTTGCCACAAGATTTTCTATCAACAAGGACTGTTTGCTTCCTTTGTAAAATCTGCTTATTATTTCTGATCCCTAAAGGAGTTAGAAAGCTATTTGTCAATCACTTCAGAAGTCTGGGAGATTTTTGACTGATTTATACTAGGGTGTGAAGGATAATAAGGAGTAGTTATAATAAAGAGAGGGCAAGACAGGATGAATTTGTTTTTGGAAGCATACTTGGCTGCATCTTTTAGTGTTTGTTATGGGATGGAAAGGATGGGGCTTCTCATTCTGAGAGGGCAAGGTTTGCATTTAAGACAATCTCTAAATGAGCTCATAAAACTGCAAATTAATAAGATTTTAAGATCCACTAAAGCATTTGTTGGTTTTCTGTTATGGGGGGAAAATATGATAGATTTCCCATCTAGTTGAAATGTGTAGTTTATTAGACAAATTGCTTATCCCAGGATAAGCATAAATTTAGGATTTTTCAGATAAACATCTTAGAAGAAGTCCATTAAGCTACTATTCCCAGGAGGAAGCTGCTTTGTGGAAAGTACTAGGAAGTTCCTACTGTGAGCAGCTTACAAACTAATTGTAGTGAGTCGTCCCCGTAGTGTTTGTGTTTGAGCAGCATTTCACACAGTGGGACTTTCATCCTGTTTGGGTCCTGTAGTCACTGCAGCTTAAACAAGTCCTCTCAGCACCTTTTGTTCTCTGCACACTTTCTGACATGTCAATATTTTTCTAATAACATCATGTCTGGGACTTCAAGCATTACTTCAGGTGTTGTCATGACCAGGCTGTGTGGAGATAGTTTCTTGTTTGCTCTGTTTTGATCATTCTCACAATGGGGCAAGTTTAGCCCTTTCCCCTGACACATCACTGTGCAAAAATTCTGATTTGGAACTCAGTTACCTAGAATCTTTCAGCAGACCTGCTTTCTTGGTCTGTTCACACAAAACATTTGAATAATTATGTAACCATTTTAGCTCCCCAATATTTTTTTTTTTTCAATTTTAATTCTGTTTTACTTCCTTCCCCTCTGATGTGATTAATTTATGAGTTTTTTATGCACTTGTGACAGAACATTTTGGGTCACGTGGTGCTGAAAGCTTGCCAGCTACCTGACATGATCCATCACAGTCTGCAAGGTTATGGCCAAGATTTCCATAATATGCACTTTAATTGTGCAAACTACAGCTTGTTTTGCTCTCTGAAGATGACATTGTCAGCATCAGTTCAGCTAAGGATGAATTAGAATGTTTGTGCAGTTCAAGTCTGTGATTTAAACTGAGCTTTGCAATGTGGAAAAGAGAAGGGTGGTCTTTAATCCTTTAGGATTGGATTTCAGTTCATTTGGGATCATCTCTTCAAATCAAAGCACTGTGGTAATTATGGATACTTCTCTTTACTTTTATGCCCCAGCAGTGCTTTAACGATTTCTCATTTCATTGGCATGATGATCCTTTTATGTTGTCCTTGAGGTGACAGAAAATGTCCTGAAACACACTCAATCTTAATGCTGTCATTAGAAATTAGTAGTTTGATAAAATGCTTTCTTTTAAATATGGTTTCTCACAGGTGCAGCTTGTTGGTTTGGATGAAGAGAGCTCAGAATTCATTTGCAGGAACACCTTTGATCACCCCTACCCCACCACAAAGCTGATGTGGATCCCAGACACCAAGGGAGTCTACCCAGACCTGTTGGCCACCAGTGGTGACTACCTGCGAGTGTGGAGAGTGAGTAAATCCTCTGAGGAAAAGATGAACCGTGACGTGAATTGTGTTATGTATTGATCTCTTTTTCACTCGAGACAAGATTTTCTTCACTGCAGCAATGTGACTGGATGAAGACTGTAAGAGAAGCAGAATTATCATGGCAATTGCTGTTTTGATCAGCTTATTGAAAATGGAGTTGGTGGCTGTGTTTTACAATGTAAAGCTGGGAGGAAAGAAACCTGGGATTAACTCCTAATGTTTGTGCCAGTGGAACGAGTCAGGTGATGTTGCTTTTTAAGTCAGATGTCAGATGTTTCATTTTCTCTTAGGTGGGTGAAACCGAGACCCGGCTGGAGTGTTTGCTGAACAACAACAAGAACTCAGATTTCTGTGCTCCACTGACATCATTTGACTGGAATGAAGTGGATCCTTACCTGTTAGGTGAGACTGACAAAATGTTACGGTTTTGGCACACTTTTGAATTTAGTCTGATGAAGTCTGGGCTGTAACTGCTGCTGTGTCACTGCATGTCCACTGGTTAATGTGGTAATTAACCACAGACTACTGCATCATAGAAACTGCTGTTGTTCTACCTTAAAAAACAGAAACAATCATCTCATGGAGACTTTTTTTTCATTGAAAGGTGCCCTGTCCAGTGCATGATGGGTCACTCAGGTTGGACTAGGGACATTTGGGGTTAGGGAGCCTTAGCCTTCAGGGCTGGTGAGCTGTTGTTGCAGTGCTGAGTAAGGATGGGCATCGGCTCTGTGACTTATTTCAGAGTGTTCTGGAGTGGATATAAAACTTGTGCACTGAGCTGTGTGTTCTGTGAAGCCATTTCAGCAGCAGGAGGAGAGCCAAGAGTCCTTAACTCAGTTGGAGGAGGGGGCTGAACATTTAAGGTTTAATTATAGCCTACGGGACAAATTGTGAATCCAGGATGACTGATGCAGAGGTTTGTTTCCCAGAAGAGAACAGCCATTTGTGTCAGGGGATTTGCCCAGAGATTAACAGTGATAATATGTCATAGTAATTATTTACTACATGATTTATTTTTTGTGTGTTACATGTCTCATCTCTTAAGAGCTTTACTGCTAACCCCATCTTCAGCCCACAGCAGCAATCAATTAATAATAACATGCCATCAAAACACTGATTGAATTTGGGGTTTGGCATGCACGAGAGACGTACAGGATGGGAAAGCTGATCTCAGAGTTGCATCAGGCTTCTGAATAGATTGAAGCAGACATGAGCTATTTACACTTTATTCCTGTGTGGAAGGCTGCAGCTAAAAGGTTTGGGTCATTTAAATGCATGGAAGACTGCTGGCTGTTTGACATTCTTGATTTTAGTTCTATGCTCTTCTCGTGGCTATTTTGATCTGTAGATGTTGGGGGATGTTACATTAACCCAGGAAGTGATTAAATCATTTGTGACAATATTAATTTTGCTAATAGAAGTGGTTTTGTTTCAGGTACCTCTAGTATTGACACAACCTGCACTATTTGGGGTCTGGAGACAGGACAGGTTCTGGGAAGAGTAAATTTGGTGTCTGGCCACGTGAAGACCCAGCTTATTGCACATGACAAAGAGGTGATGGGGAGTTTCGATTGTTTACATTGCATCTTCTAAAAGCAGTAGAAAAGGAACAGAACTTTTCCATTTTCCCCCTTCTTTAACAATTTAATGATTCAAAAAGATCATTTATGTAAGTTTGTATACAGTTTTTCTGAGATTACATAGTTTTGAGTAACTAAATACTGTTGGCTATTGAAGGAATTCTTTCTGCTCATCATAGACTCTTAAGAACATGCTTGTTTTAACAGATTGTACTCCAGAATATTGTAGAAAAATGAGGTCAAACATCAAATTAGACTTGAAATCAACTTCATATCAAATGCAATGAACAGCTTGCAAAATTCTTTCATTTTAACATTTTGCTTTTGAACAATTAATGTAAGAAACGGCTCCGTTGGTGTCGCGGGGGATGCCGTAGTTGCACGAGCGTGTTCTGCTCCTTTTGGCGGGTGTGAGGAGCCAGCAGGGCGGGGAGCCCTGCGGGGCCCCTGCCCTGCCCTGCTCACGGGGCTGTGCCCTGCAGGTGTACGACATCGCCTTCAGCCGCGCGGGCGGCGGCCGCGACATGTTCGCGTCGGTGGGCGCCGACGGCTCGGTGCGCATGTTCGACTTGCGGCACCTGGAGCACAGCACCATCATCTACGAGGACCCCCAGCACCACCCGCTGCTGCGCCTCTGCTGGAACAAGCAGGACCCCAACTACCTGGCCACGATGGCCATGGATGGCATGGAGGTGAGGAGCAGCTCCCCTCCCCGAGGGGCTCACGCTGGGGGGGAGGTGGCTTGACACTCATTTGTACGCAGGTATTGAGGGCAAGGGGGCAGTGCCAGTACCCAAAGTATGATCAAGGACCAGTTCCTAGTGCACTAAGGAGCTAAAGAAGTGACTTTGACATTATAAACTTGAGCTCTATGGCTTGTATATATTACAGCTGATTTTAAGAGGAGTCTGCGAGCAGCTGGGCAATAATTTTCACATAAAATCTTAACTGCAGGTGCTTGAGTCACCTTGTTCTTTCCCATTCCAGTTTTAGTTTGTTACCAAGCTCCCTGTGAGGTCTGACTTCTTTTAAGACACATCACACACTGACCAGCTGGAAGCTGTTCTTTAGGAACAGGGTCTGCTTGCCAGCCACATCCTTTAGGGGAGCATTGTGTTTATAGCCTTAGCTCAAAATACTTTTTATTTTTAATAATTTTTTAAAATGCAATTTATTAATGTAGCTGGGTTTTGTTTCCGAAGGTTGTGATTCTAGATGTCAGAGTTCCCTGCACCCCTGTTGCCAGGTTAAACAACCACAGAGCATGTGTAAATGGAATTGCCTGGGCACCTCACTCTTCCTGCCACATCTGCACAGCAGGTAAATGTGACCTACGGGGGAATCTTGGAGTCTTTCACTGCGTTTGCAAAATCCTCTTCATCCTGAAGTTTATGCAGTTCTCTTCCTGCCTTTTGCTAGAGAATACTTGCAATTTAGAGGACCTTTATAGTGACTTTACTAAAATGTTACAGAAATAGATACCTACTAGAGTTTATTGTGTCGGAGCGGTGAGCCCAGTACCCAAACTGTGCATTGGCTCTGGCTAAGCTCCTGTTATTTTAATGCTCCTTAGCTTTTTTGCAATCCAGTTCTTAAAGGTTTTCTACTGTTATGAGTTCCACTGGTCATTTGTTTATCAGCTCTGTCTTGGATAATATAATGATCCAAGTAGATTTTGTTGGAGCGCAATTGTGTTGTTGTATCTGGCTTGAATATGGATCAGGACTGGAACAGCCTTATCTTACCTGGCTCCTTAGGCCACAGGCCTGTAGTAGGCACGTCTGGAGATGGGTACACTCTGATTGTACTTGCATTTCTTGTCTGTGTGCAGCTGATGATCACCAGGCTCTCATCTGGGACATCCAGCAGATGCCTCGTGCCATTGAGGACCCAATCCTGGCCTACACAGCTGAGGGAGAGATCAACAATGTACAGTGGGCATCCACCCAGCCAGACTGGATAGCCATTTGCTACAACAACTGCCTGGAGATCCTCAGAGTGTAACTTTGCTGCTTCTGCACAGTGAGGCAGGGCTGTGTCATTCCCCCTCCCCTCTAAAGTAAGAGCACCACCAGTCAAGTGGCCAGTATCTGTTGTTGCTTTGCATCTACCGTTACAAGAAACTGTTACGAGAATCTATGGCAGGGGTCTCCTGTCTCTCAAGACTCTGAAATGCAGAGACATGCTGAGCCTCTTGGACCTTCTGGGTTCTGGTTTTCTTGTGAAATTCTTTTTCCCTCAGTAAAAGTTCTGTATATTTGTTTGTTGACTGTATTAATAAGCTTGCAGGCTTTTAAGTTGCTGCATATGTCCATGTGTTTGTCAGCCAGCTGAGGCAGCACATCCACCAGTTTAATAGATGCAGGTGCAAAACAAGGTGGAGGGAAAAAGACAATGATGTTAACAGCCACCTTGGCAGGAATCTTTATCATTCCTGTTGTTGCTGCCTCTAAACTGTTTAAACGTTTGTATGTTTTTTATATATTGGGCTAACTTTCTATTGAGTAAAGTTTTTCTCCCTAATTCTTACTTTTGATATGTGATCCACTTCCATGTGTCCAAAGCAGGGCCTGTTCATGGATACAAACCACAGTAACACTGCAGGCTCCCCGGCAGTAAAGGCCTGCCAGAATTAACTGTTGCCTTGGCTCCCTGTATCTGGTGACCTGGGCAGAATTTTCTGGTGCTGTGAAGTACAAGTACTTATTGCACAATTTCTTTACATTTTTCTGATGCTCAAGGCAGTTGCTACTATGGTAGGTCTTATTTTTAAATTCTGAGTTTGTGTGTGTCCTGCAGGTGTGTTAGCAAAGAGCAGTGATAGGCTGAGAGAGAGGATCTGTGCATGACATGAGCTCCCAGGAGGTAAACAACTCCTGAAAACATGTGTTTGTAATGGACTTGGGATTGACACTTCCAATCAAATCATTTCCCCTCGGAAGACTTACCTTATCTAAGTCAAAATAAAATAGTTTCACACTCTGCAGCTTGCTTGATTGGCAGATAATGTGAGCAAGATTTTGTGGTTCGGCTGTACTTCAGAGATTGTGTTTGGCCTGTGTTCCTGGGAGGTCTTGAAGGGAGTGCAAAGCAATCTTTTTGTGAAGTATTTGCTTTGTACTGCCAGGTCTTGTTGAGTGAAGAAGACAAGTCAGAAAGGCTGGTCTGCTATCCAAAAGAAAGCTGTTTTTTTGAAAGAAATCCCTAATGCGATGCACAAAGGTGGATTTAGAAGGAAAGAAACTGTGCCATTGAGGCCAAGGTTTGGCATTTGTCACCCTCCTGACTTTAGGGGAGCTGCCAGAGGGCTTCTGTTTGAAATAGTGAATATTCTACAATAATGCTGAGAGCTGAGTGGATTAGGCAAGATACAAATCTTTCTGAAGCCTTACTGTAACACAGATCCTGTGCTGAAGGCTCTGCAGTGCTCTCCAATGAAGACATGACAGGCAGAGCTGCTCTGGCAGGGTGTGCAGCCCAAGTTCCATGTAAGTGTCAGAAACCATCAAAATTCTTTCCATCTAATGAGTGTTCACCTGCAACTGGAGGCAGATTATGAATAATAGGACATTGGCAAACTTGCATCTTGTCAGTTTGTGGAGGAAAGCCAAGTTGGGAAAGCAATTGCTGTGGAACAGTGAAGCTGCCACGAAGAACACTGTCAAATACCGAACACAATCTGCAAAGTTTTGTCATTCTGGATGTAGAGAAATACTCTCCTGCAGGCTGCTTCTCACCATGGAGATCAGAAAAGCATTGGCTCAGGAATTTGATAGGAATTCATTAGGGACAGCTGTATTCAGCTGTATCACTCCTTTTGATAGCAGAGAACCAAGAGACTAACAGTGTTCAAGTTGATGTTTTGTGAATGACACTCTGTGTGTTCAGTGGTGGGATTTGGCTTGAAGGTCAATTTTTCTTATTAGCAGCAGCACTGAGAGTAGTGTGTTCCACAGGCTTGAGGTAGATGTCAGAGCAGTGTTAGCCAAACAATTAGTTACCACTTTTTACAATAGCACTTGGTCTGAAACTGGAAAAATCTTACGTAGAACAAAATGAAAATTGGGGTTTTCTCAGCAGGAGCGGCTAATGGCATTCAGCTTTAGCAGTCATCTGAAATACATCCACAGGCTTGTCATGCTCTATTTAATTAAAAAGGGCAGGCCAAAGGTGCTGTTAAAGGTGAGAGGGAACTACCTGCAATGTCACTACTTTCCAGGTGCCCTTTCTGCTTCAAAGTTTATTCCTGTACAGATGGCATGAGTCAAAGATGAATGCTTAGATGATAAGATCTTCTGTAAAGGGACTCGTGGTTTGAATAGCCAGGCACATTCTGCTTCTGTTGGAAAACAATCCTGCTGGGGACCTGAAGAGGATCCAGTGTCAGTTCTTCCATCCATGAAGCTGATGGAAGCCCATTTGTGGAGTTGTGTACTTATTCCAAATGCATCAAAGGCAAGTGAAGGAATCTTGGAGGCTCCAGTGGATTCTAAATAAAGCCTATATCCTGTTTTTTTAGCCAGTTGGGATACCTTCTGGATCTACAGCATATTGCTTAGGGCATAATCCATTGTCATTTATCACATGAAATTACATTTTAAGTCACTAGAGACTGTTTTGGCACAGGGAAATTATACTTAAAATAACTTCAAAGATGTCACTTGGAAGGTTAATGAGTGAAAAGACATGAAAATCCTCATGGGTGAGATGTTCTGTAGTGCAAATGGCACTTCTCTATAGACAAGGAAGGGAAAGGCTTTGGTGCCCTTTTGCCAGCAGCTGCAAACACAGTGACAGTGACAGGGAGGGAATGCTCTGCTTGGTGTTCATCTGCAAGATAAAGCAAACCCTGACACTTGTCACTGGAGCCTGTGGATTGAAATACACAGTTTATCACATTTCCTCTGCTTGACATTCAATTTTATTGGGTGTAAAGCCCCCATAAGCATTATTTTCCCCCAAAATTAATGAGAAGAAATACTTTGATGTTCAATTTCCATTATTTAGTGCTCACTGCAGAAGATGCAAAACAACTGCTTGCAAATACCTCGTGTTTTTTGAGTAGAAAGTAACATTAAGGGAAGAGCAAACACAGGTGAGGTGAGCAAAGCAGAAAAGCATGTGCTGTTGTTGGTACAGGGCAGCCTGATTCCGGGACAGAAATACTTCTGAGGCAGTTCTGTATCACTTCTCCAGCTGATCCATTCAAGAGACTAAACTATTGTTTGCTTGTGTTCTGTTTAAACCAAGCTTTCCACAGATTCCTGTTATTATGTGGGCAACCTGCTGACTCTCAGCCAGGAGATGCTGACGATGTAAAATTGTTAGTGAGGTGAAAACCTGCAGTTAACAAGTTGAATGCTGAATTTGTGTGTAGCATGCCAACTTGGTGACTTGTCTGAATGAGAGGGGCTATGGTAGCTTGCATCTGTGGGAATTGTACTTGTGTGTGCAGGGATTGAAAAGGCAAGGATTCGAGTGCTTTGACAATCTATTTAGAAAGAAAACACAGTGATTTCAAATAATATGAGAGGAGACTGCGCAAACAGGTTGTTTCTTATGGAACCTTGAAATGTTTTTAACGGGGGAGGCATTGCCTCTCATAAGTCAAAGTTAATGATCCCTTCAAAACTTAGCAGTAGTTACTCTACTGAATGTTCTGGATAATAGTAAAAAGCTCTATTTTTGCCTCGTGGTGCAATGAGAAGCTGCCTCAGTGTCAAGTGTAGATCATAGCCTGCCAGAGACCAGGTGAGGGGAGGAGTCTGTATGGAATTCACAGATGTTCTCATGCTTGTTGTCAATGGAAATGAGGAGCTGAGTGTGTCAGTTTTGCTCCCTTGCAGATGGCACTTTAACAAGTATATTTTGGGTAAGATTAGGAGGAGAGTCATCTTTTCCTCGGCCCTTGTAGGGTAGGCATTTGTCCGTGTTGTGTAGAAAATGTTAAATAATGATTGTCACCAAAATCCTAAACTGGGGACATAGTGGACCCTCACTTGTTTTTACTTAAAGCCAAAAATAAAAACACTTGACAAGGCTGTAAATGTTAAACTGGAGCTTCATGTTCTGAAACCGACCCTGTCCTGTAAGGCCAACCCAAGGGATGTGGTGCTGGAGGTTCCTTGGAGGGTCCTTTTTGTTTAGGAACTTAGTGATCTTAGGGAATCCTCTTCATCCTCTCTAACACGTGTTTCCTGCTTCCTGCTCTCAGACCAATATTCAGAGTGAGCCTGTACTTACTGTTGTGTGGACATGGAAAGCAGTGAGCAAGGTACAGTCGACTCTGTCCCCGCTGCTCTTGATCTTTGCTGAGAATCCAGGGAATTCATTGTATGTGGCACTTAAAGAGCACTTTCTGTTGCAGCTATACTTCCCCTGCTTACACAAGAAGACTCAGAATTGTTTCATTCTTGAGGGTATGGAGGAGAGTTTAGGATGCCCCTGACTCACTTTGTTTTCTGGAAGAGATCTCCAGAACATCCAATCAGCACCTTTCACCAGCAGTAAAAAGAACAGGAATTAAAAACGCAGCTGAATACCAGTCACTGAAGGCTCCTCTGGTGATTCATGGCAGACACCAGATGCAAAGGCACTTGTGAAAGTGCTGCTGCCTGTTTCAGGTGACAAGTGTGTCTGCCAAGGACCTCAGTGGCCTTTTGTGCAGCCTCTGATACTCAGCATCAAGCGAGAATTTCCTTAGTCATAAAAATACTCTCTCAGTGGCTTCCATCAAGTTTGTTTCTTTTCAAGAAATCTAACAAAATTAGGAAAAAAAGCTATCTCCTAACAAAATATCGTGGCCATGTGCAGCTGTAAGCCCGTGGTCCAGCTCCCATCCCTTGGAGTTTGCTTTCCATGTGCAACATGTGCAGCTCCAGCCCCTCTGAGTGCTGAGGGTGGCTCTGTGGGATCTGAGCAAGGCAGAAAGGCAAGAACCAGAGCAGGACAGAGTCCAGTGCAGCTGCACAAAGTTAGGTTGCTTTTTTTGACAACTTGGAAAATAAAAATTATGAAATCTACTATTTAAAAAGAACTTTTTTTTAACCCTTGGGTTGCTAGCAGTGTAAAATGTAATTTAAATCCATTTTTGTTACTGGTAGCCGAGTAGGAGATACTTTTAGGTGTGTTTTCCCTTCTGCTCTTCCCATTCACAGTCCTGTTGTGGTAATTTCCTGAAGGTGTTATCTTTGTAGCATGATTGTACAAACCTCCATATGAGATTCCTGACTTCTTGTCTCACTAGAGTATGTTAAAGCAATAGTAATTTTACTTCTGTCCTTTTCTCCACCTGCAACTTCGCTACTATTCTGTCCTAGAGGAATCCCAGTATCCTGCTATTCAACAGATATATATTGTTGACATGGATAACTGCAGTGTCCCTATATTCCTTTATTTTTATGGAGAAAATATAAAAGGGTTTGTTACAATGGATTTTAACACCTGAGTCATGGAACCATATTGTTGAAACTGTAAATTTTAAGGCAATTTTCTGAACTTGCTTGAAAGTGGAATGTTGCATCCTTTTATGCTATTTCCTGCTTCCTATGTAGTTTTATTCAGATTTTTTAACCTTCTTTCTAAGTTTCGGCCTCCTGTGTATTAGGTACAGTATTTTCTGCTTTTCATACTTTGTAATAAAAACTGAACATTTGTAGATTGACTGCAGTTCACTGTGTGGTGAGTGAAAACCTGGGGGGAGCAGGGAACTACAAATGAACTTCATTTCTTCTGTGTGGTGTTTGCTGCTGTAAGAGGAGGTTGGTTGCTTTGCCTTGTCTCTGCAAAGCTGGTGAAGTTTATTGATCCCTCATCCTACAAATACCCAAACAAACTTGATAATTCCAGCTACTCTTAGATTGCAAGTATCCCCAAATAATTACATTGTCAGGAACCCAGTCACGACAGAGCTCCAACAGAATGGTTAATGCAGCTGTACATTAAATATTTGTTTTCTTAAAAATCTGCTGTGGGCCCCTGTACTCCAGTGTTGTTTTCCAATGCTTTGCTTGTTCCCTGCACAACAAATGGGAATTATCTGCTGTGTGGTTTTCTTTTTAAGACGAGGGGAAGAGGGATTTTTTTAGAATTCAAATTAATTAGTCTCTGAGGGGGTTTGAATATAGGCAAAGTGAAAACAAAGCAAGTGGGCACTTCTGTAGCTCTGAGTCTCTTGTGGGCCAGGTGACCTCTCTTGTTTTGTCCACACACTCGGTCACTGCTGTCGTGTCTGGAATTGGGACCAAGAGGGGAACAGGGTGGCAGAGCTTGGAAATTTGTACCTTAGGCCTTGGCAAGCAGGACTGATGACTTCCTTAAGTATTTAGATTAAATCTAGTTCGACTAAGCAGTTGGATTTCTTTCTAATTCTTTGTGTACTGGCTTTGAAATAAAAGCTTATTAAGCTTCACGACCACAGTGGAAAGAATTGCCTGCAGAGATGCTGCAGTGGTTTTTAAACTATATATGGACTTTGTGTTAGTAACCCCTGCTCAGAAAAAATACTTTTTTTCTAAGAATTGTTTATCTTTTACCCTAGAAATGTATTTGCATCCTCATAGATTATTTTTTCCCCTGGATCTGTGCTTTGGAATACTCCAGAGAAACTTTCTCAGCTGCCGCTATGTCGGAAGGAGGCAGCTTGTGCAAATTGGAGCAGTGCAGAGAGTGGTGCATAATGGGTGAAGCAGGTTGCCTGTCAGTGTGCCAAAACAAGTGCCATAAAATAGTGTAGAGGAACATAGGTAGAAAAAAAGATGAGAGGGGTTCTGCCTTTTGTAAATATTGTGGAACAGCCAACATCTGGCACAGCTGTCTCGCTCTGTGACCGTAGGGAAGTCCCTGCTCTGATACCAGCTGCAATAGAAAAGCATTTAATTAATCAGCAATCAGTAAATGGCTCGAAAATACTTGAAAGAAACTCTCTGTGGTAACAGAATGCACAGCAATAGCTTTAGGGAAAAAGCGGTCTCTGATATTATTCTGGGGCCTGTGACTGGAAGAAGCGTTTAATCCGGAGCTTTTTCATTCGTGCTGATCTAGAAACCATCCAGACTGTCAGCTCAGAGGAAGTAATGATCTGAACGCGTGCGATGTGTTTAACGCTCTTCCTCCCCCTCCTTCTCTGATTCCGCCGCTCCCGGTTTCCAGCCGGCTCCGGGGCCCCCTCTGCCGGGGGCAGCGGGACGGGGACGGGCACGGCGGCTCCTCCCGGCCCGTTGGGCAGGAGTTCCACGAGATTCGTGTCTTCTGCTGGGGGAGAGATACCTTTGGGCCCATATTTATCCTGCCATGCTGTCCTAGAGTTGGATAGTGATGAGAGTGTTCAATTTGCTTTGTTTTCAAGGCTGAGAACACAACAAGAAATTTTTAGGAGAGACAGGACTGCCTGGAATTAGTGAGGTTACTTTTACATCTGCAGAGGACACTGCAGAACCCTTTCATGCATCCTTTAACGATTGGAAACCCCATCCCCAGGCCAGGTTGGACTCTGGGGCTTGGAGCAGCCTGGGACAGGGGAGGTGTCCCTGCCATGGCAGGGGTGGCACTGGATGAGAGTTAAGGTCCTTCCAACCCAAACCATTCTGGGATTCTCTGGTTCTGTTTACAGGGTTTCTCCTCCTCGCCCCCTTCTGTGGCTGTGGAGTCCAAGATGTAGAATAAGAAAATTTTGGATGGGACAAGGCTCAGCCTGGAGCCTGCTCAGCTCCCCAGGAAGGATGTGTCTACCTAAACAAGAAGGGAAGCAGGAAGGAAAGAAGAAATAGTACATCTGATAGCAAGGAAGAGGGGCTCTTTGAGTCAGGTATGCTTCAGAAAATGGAAATACTACCAAAATAGAAAATAAGATGATGGCATGGTGATTATGACACTAGGAAAAGATGCCAGGAGTTAAATCCCAAAGGTCTGCTCCAGACTTCCTGTGTAACTTTTAACAAGTCACTGTCTCTCTGTGCAATGCCCTTAAGTCCCTAAAATAGGGATTACACTTCCTTTTCTTAGTTGATGCTGCGTGACAGCATTAAACAATTAGGCCTTATAAAGTTCCTTCAAAACAAATGGGCTGACTGGAAACAGGAGCTCCTGGAGAGTCTCTGTGAGTGTCTTTACTGATGATGTTACATTAAATGGCATCGAACAATCAGAATAAATTCAAGAATTAAGTATGTTCTGCAGTTGCTGTTCACAGGATTGAAGCTGCTCTGCTGGAAAGCTGCAGCTTTGGAAGTCTGTGGGCAATCCAGGTGGAAAAGCACAGAATATCAGCTGGTGTAAAACAAATAACCTGATCCTCACCAGGAATTGTAATGGCAGGACAAGGAGAACTGGCTTCAGACTGAGAGACATAAGGATTAGATGGGATACTGGGAAGGAATTCCTCCCTGTGAGGGTGGGCAGGCCCTGGCACAGCTGGGGCTGCCCCTGGATCCCTGGCAGTGCCCCAGGCCAGGCTGGACATTGGGGCTGGAGCAGCCTGGGACAGTGGGAGGGGTCCCTGCCATGGCAGGGGGGGGGATGGGGGGGCTTTGAGATCCCTCCCAACCCAAACCATTCTGAGATTCTGTGATGATGCACAAAACCAGTACATATTAAGTACATAGTAAAAGTCAGAAAGGAATTATTCATTTTTTTCTGAAGTTTCACAAAAAAGGGGCACTTATTTTGGTAGGAAGCTGGGGTCTAGTTCAGGGAGGATTTACCAGTTTGTTGGGAAAAAAAAAAAAGTGTGAGGGTCTGTAGTGGTCCAAAAAAAGTCCTGATGGCACTTGCATGTAGATAGTGATGTGAGAATGTCTGTGAAACAGGGAAACCACAAATCAAGAGATAAAATTGTTGGTTTACACTTCAGGCTTGACAGGTGGGTGAAGTGATGAGCTGTTAAGGACAAATCATTCTATTTTCGATTTGGTAAAGGGGAGGGGGAAAGCTTCAGTGCAATCCAGACACCCCGGGCAGTTGGAGATGGGAAGAGCGAGTTCCACCAGGGTGGGTGTCTCCTGCCATCTGCCAGAGCTGCTGGCTCCTGTCACAGCCTGCCACTCGCCAGTCTCGTATCTCCTGGAGCCAGAAAACCGAGTTTCTACACAAAGGACACGGAATCATTCTCATTTAGCAGAACTTCACCTGAGAATTTTATATGCAAACATGTAGGAACTGCAAGATAGGCAAAAATAACAAATGGTGAGGTGATGATGTTGAAAGCAGGCCTGGTACAGTGGGGAATTGATCCTAAATTTCTGCCTCCTGGGGCATGGGGTGGGCTCTTCCCTCCCTTAGAAAAGCCTTTTTGTAAGGATCCTTGTAAAGAGGGAGCATTAAGATCAAATTTGGTGATGAACAAAAGTGGGAGGCTTCAGTTATATGAGGAAACTGGAGTATCTTAGAGACTGGATGACTGAAGAGTGAGAAATAGAAATGAGATGAAATGTAGCAGCAGAGAGTGCAAGGATGTGAATTTATGGACAAGGAGAAATCTGTGGAGGACACCAAGAGTGTTTTATTGGAAATAAGTGAGGAAAGGAAACTGAGATTTAGTAGTTGAAAAAGGATAGTGGTGAGCCATCATGAAGCTGTGAAAAAGCATGTCAAAAAGTGGTTCCAAGATCAGTAATGATGCTGTCAAATGAGAGAGGAATTCAAATTGGAACAGGGGCAAATGCTACCAGCTTGATACCACAAATACAAGGCTTGTATTAAGAAGGGAAAGTGGCTGGATTTCTATTGCAATGAAGCCTGAAAGGAGATATGATTATCTTCAAGATGTATTTAGAGAGAAAATTCCAGGGAAGAGGAGAGTATTTTTTAAAATAAAAGGATAATTTTGACATGAAAACAAATGCCTGCAAGCTGGGCATGAAAGTGAGATAGAACAGACAGGAGAGTTAGAAATGCTCTTTGAGCTTCAGAGCAAGAAGATAGGAGGGACTAAAGCTAAGTTTAAACACAGCCTCAGGCTGGTTTGAAATGGGAGCTTTGGGCCGGAATCTCGGGGAGCCATGGAGTCCAAGCTGCCCAAAGCAGGACAGGAGCCAGGCAGCGCTGGAGCTCCGGGCAGGGTCCTGCCCTCCTTCCCGGGAGGGCGCGGGCACTGCCCGGGGAGCGGGCTCGGCCCCGGAAAAAATAAAGAAAACATCAGTTCTACGACAGGTAATTTTGTATTGTTTTGACTAAGTCCCAGATTCCTCCTGATGTGTAGGTTCAGATTCCTGAGCAATTTCCCTTTCCAGTCCAGTTTTCTTCTCTGTGTGTCTCACGCAGGCTCCATAACCGCTTTGACATTCCTTTTTAAAAAACAATCCCCTTCTGCTGTTCCTTTTGTGGAAAAGACCCTGAAAAGACCATCCTGCAGGTGGAAGGGACATAGGCGCTGGGAAGGAGCAAGGCTGGATGTTGCTTTAAAAGGTATGATTTGATTTAAACACAGCCCGCGGCAGCGGCTGGAAGGAGATGAACTTTGAGGTCCCTTCCAACCCAGAGCAGAATTGCTGGCTTGGGTTGGACGATCACAGCAGCACACGGCGGTGCGTGAGCGGAGTTACCCGTCAGTTGCATCAGCCCAAACATAGCATGACTGCGGTATTATAATTCATTAGTTAATTTTAAGGAAACATCTCTTACCATTAACCCCCAGAACTGATTCCCAGAGGTGCTTTACCGCCAGTACAGCGGGCAGAGACACAACACTCGATTTTTCCTTTCTATTCCCATTCCCGGCCCCGCTCCCGGCTCCACTCCCGA
>VYXF01005275.1:2090-46738 GCA_013397295.1 Polioptila caerulea | reverse complement strand
CCAGGTGCTCCCCAGTCCCCCCAGGTGCTCCCCAGTCCCCCCAGCCTTCCCTCGGGCTCTGCTCCCCGCAGCCTTCCCGCGATCCGCTCGCTCTTCCTGCCTGTGTCACTTCCTTCCCTTGGCTCACACGAACCCAGTGACACGCCTGCAGGTTAGGATCGGCTCAAATCCCAAATCCCAGTCTTTAACTTGTGAATGAGAAGAGGGACCCTGAATATATCCCACAAGGATAAGCCTCGTAGAGCTCCCTGGTTTTTCCTCCCACTCTGCAAACAAGGTCATTTGTGATTTCCTAAAGCTTGTGCACAGCAGCATTTTGATACTACCAAAACTGCCCACAGTGAAGGACTCCAAATGAAACGCTTTGCAAGACTTTTTTGAGACCTTCAACATAGACACAATTTGTCTAAAATTTCCTCATTGCCCCTGGATCTGCCAATCACCTGCCCAAAGCAGCTTTGCTGTTGTGCTGGTTGATAACAAATGCACAGATGTGTTCACTTCTTTCTCTTTGAAACCAATGTCCCACTGTGACACCATATAAAACATGATCCTGGGTTAGGGGGGTTCACAGACTTCCTGTTTTTATCCATGTGCAGATACTTCTGCTGTTCTAACTTTGTGATTTTTTTTTTTTCCTAAACTGTTTCCATGTCTGACTTGTTCAGACCTGTGTAACAGACCACAGATTGGTTGAAGTAAATGCTTTGTGGAGAGGAACAGCTTTCCCTGTGAGCAGCAGTTCACTTTTATCGAAGTTATAAAAATCCTTGAGTGTAGTTTTTAAAACATGAAAAGCATTTCCTGGACAACATCTTTCCCGCACAAAGCAGAACTGTGTTTCACAGACCTACTGGAGACCAGGCAAAACAGGGTCTCTCAGTGCTCCAAAAATTGCTTCATTTTCAAATGCTTCATTTTCATTTGTAGCAGCTTCTGCATTGTGCGATTAATGTAATGCTGCTCCACGTGCTTCTCCAAGTCAGTCTGTGGAAATCCTCTGTTTGGATGGAAATAAAGAAGTATTCATGCTTCTCAGCATTAAATCCATCACAGTGCTGTCCTCACCAGATGCATTTTTTCCCTACACAAGCTCAGATCAATGTTTGACTTTATTTTGTGCTTTTAAGAGATAAATACTCTGTCATATTCTACCTCATCAACATAGGGATGAATTACAGGATGTATGGTTTAGTAGTAGGGAGCCAGTAGCTCAGTGTAAGGCTACTAAAAAATGTATAATAAGATTCAAACTCACCTGAAGTTGTTCCATCCCCTTTGTTAGAACATTAGCTGTTCCAGTTTTATGGAGATAAATAATATTTCAGCGCTAGAATGACTGCAGTGAGAGAGATGCAGACCTTGCAGGGCACTAAATGGGGTTTGTAGAATATCCTCACTTGGAAGGGACCCACAGGGATCATGGAGCCTGGTCCTGCTCAGGACACCCCAGTAATCCCACCCTGTCTGAGATGTTGAGGTCTAGTGTTTGCCAGATGCTGCCCTTCAGAGTTTGTGTTGCAAATTCACAAGTTGCCTCAGCTTGGAAGAAAATTCTCTCCATAGAGCTCACACCGAGCTACAATCTGTAGTAAGGGGCACGTAGTTGGCTGTGTGTGTCCTCTGTGCCACAGGGCAGTGACTGCTGACTACACACAGCCTGGAACCCAGCATCAAACACCTGTAGCCAGCCATTGCAACCACTGACCTTTGTTCTCCAGTGATGATACTGTTTAGAGGAGAGTTCTATTTCTCAGACATATTCTTTGATGGACCTGGTTTCTCATCATGAGCCCTCAGTTATAAACTGCTTTCATAGCTCGTTTGCTTCTTGCCCAAAGGAACTCTGCCAAGACAAGCTCTTCTTCATCCTCCTGGTATCTGGCCAAACCCAAACTGCACTGTAGTGGAAAACTTGTATCCCAGCTCTTCCCTGAGTGTTTTGGGTGGTAGGAACCTCGGGGATGTTCCACGCCATGGGTTGTAGTATTTTGTTGTGCACAGTTTCAGCCTTTGTCTGCCAGGTGACTCAAAGGCTGTTCTTAATACCATCAAAATGAAAGAATACCAGTAAATTGGAGACACTCCAGTAAAGGTAAAATGTTCAATGTAAAGTACAAAACATAAAAAAAAAAAAAAAAAAAACTGAGAGAAAAAGTTGTGCCATTGCCTACCTGGAACTTTAGCTTCATTCACAGCTGTTTCTTCATATTTTTGTCCCACAAGGGGTTACTTAGTGCTGAGATAGATCCCAGCAATTATTTCCTTTGGCTGATGTGCCTCTCAAAAAGCAGTCTCTTGCTTTGGTTGTGTTACTTACACCCCGTGCTTCTTTTACATGCAGTTGGAATGTCAAGGAGAGCTCTCCCTTCTCCACTGCCACAATGTGGTTATTGTCTCATTTGGCTTGTCTTGGACAGCAGAGATTTGGTGCGTTTTGATTTGGATTTTTTATATTCTCTGCTCTGTGTTCCTTTTTTAAGATTTTTTTCTGTAATTAGCACCTTCTGCAGATGCATTGGGATATTTCCATTCTCTTCCATGATCTGGTCCAGGCCTGATGTTTCAAGTTTTTGGTACAACATTCTGAAGTCCACAGTGGATGTATCCCAGATGTTGGGTGCTCTCAGGACTGAGTTAGGACTCACCTTCCAGGGCCTGGAGAGAGCCTGCAGGAAGAATGGAGAGAGACTTCACAAGGGCCTGCATGGACAGGACACAGGGAATGGCTTCCCACTGCCAGAGAGCAGGGCTGGATGGGATATTGGGAAGGAATTCCTCTCTGTGAGGGTGGGCAGGCCCTGGCACAGGGTGCCCAGAGCAGCTGGGGATGCCCCTGGATCCCTGGCAGTGTCCCAGGCCAGCCTGGACATTGGGGCTGGGAGCAGCCTGGGACAGTGGGAGGGGTCCGTGCCATGGCAGGGGTGGCACTGGGGGGGCTTTAAGGTCCTTTCCAACTCAAACCATATGGGGATTCTGTGGAAGCTAAAACAGAGCTGGGCAGAAACTATTGATTTTAGCAAAGATAATCCTAGTGTGACTTCTGTTCTGACTGGGACTTCTTCAGATGTTTTCTCCTTACAAAGAGGTGTATTTTTCCCATTTTGCTTTTAACTTTTAGCAGGATTCCCTCCCTGTGTGCTCTACAAGCCGTATGTGTCCCACATCTGTCATCCTTCAGCATTGCGAAAATCTAGTTTGTTATTCAGACATTGATTAATTATGAAGCCAGTCTTCTGCATAAAACATAAGCTAACTGCTTTGGAGACTCGTGAACAAATGCACAACATGAAATTGCAGAAACAAATAGTCCTGCTGAGTCCCTTTTGCAGAGAAGTACAGATGGGAGTCAGTCCATCATTTGATGTTCAGCAGCTGTTCCCAGGACAACTTTTCCAAGTGCACGTGATTACCCATCAAACCAGTGCCATGCATCAGGGATGAGTTTACAAACCAGTTTCAAAAATGCTCATTTCAAACTCCTCAAAGTGACATAGTGAGGGAAGAAAGGAGGAACTGTGCAAGGCACTGCACACCTGGCTCACCATCATGTGGTAGGGCTGTGATAGCCTCATCTGCTTCACATCCCTTCCAAAAGTCCCAGTTAGCAAAAAAAAAGCTTTACATTCAAAACTAGGGTTCAGATCCTCCCAAACTGTTTTAGAAAGGGCAGATTCTCCTGGGCATGTCCAGAGCTGATCAAATCATTGCTTCCAATTCCATGCCTAAGTAATGCCTTAATATCAGGAAGGATTTAACTGAGTGTATTATTTGCCAAGGAAACAACACTTGATCCCCAAAACCTTTTTGAGTCTCGATATGTGAGACAGCAGCCAGGCCATCCGGAGGGCAGGAGTGTGCCAGCACAGAGTGACAGCTCAGAGTGAGGTGCTGCTTTGTTGGCTGTGGCACAGTGCCTGGCAGCCAAGTGCCCAGTGCAGTCCCATTTTGGACAAAACTTCCCTTGGCTGCTTCCTTTACCTTTTGCAATACCAAGGAATTTAGGGTGGTTATCCTTGCTCAAGTAAAGGATTCATTCCCATAGCTTTCAGACCTTCATCTACCGTCCATCATGGCCCAGCCACCGTGCATTTCTCTCCTTTTACATCTTTGGTTTTTTTCTCTAAACACAAAGTTCTGCTAAATATCGCTCCTCAAAACTAGCAGGCAGTGGGAGAGAATACTTTAAATTGGTTACGTCAGGAATCTTCAGAAAGTAATTCTTAGTCAATAGAACATACAAGAAAAAAATCCATGTGTGTTTTTCTATTGCTGAAGGCAAGAGGCCTTGAATTGAACCTGCTGCATTGTACTCTGCAGATAGTGTTCTTAGTGCTGGACAGCTTGAACCTGCTCAGCAGATCTTGAAATCTCATAAAATGATTTGAATTCTATTCCATCAGCTTGTTCTGAGAGAAGAGAGGAACGTGTTGGAGCAATCAGTGCAAGTGGATTTGTGTTCACAGATACTCCAAGATGAATCTTCGTCCAAATTTTCATTTCTCTTTCTACTGGCTGTGGTTTGCTCCACTAGCAAGCAAGAGTTCAGTGTTAACAGGATATAAAATGGGAAAGAACAGGCTTTTACCAGGTTTTCCTTGGCAGAAGCATGTCAGTTTTCCCTTCCTAAATGACCTGGGATGGTCTAGCAGGTTTTACTGTTTGTTGTGAAGCCTTTTGAACAGAATGAGGGGCTGGGGATATTCATTCTCATCCATACTCTGGCTAGATCCTTCTCTGGCACTGGACAAGTGACTTAATGTTTATCTGTCAGTTTATGATGTCATGATATTCAGTTAAGTTTGGGCTTCTTTTGTGACTAAATGAAGTCACAGTGTGTTTACAAAGATCCTAAAAGGGGGTGTTGTTCTATGAGCCAGCAGAAAACCAATGCAGAAGTGTCAGAGGTGCAGAAATGTCATGGTTGGTGCTCTCCCAGACAACTTACTCCTGAAATTCTTGTGCATCACAGATGAACAAGAGGCCTTGAAGTCCATCATGAAGGACCTGGTGGCGCTCCAGATGGGCAGGCGTCACCGGCTGCCTGGCTATGACACCATGAAGAGTAAAGACACTGCTCACTCCAACAGACAGGTAATGGGCCAGCTAGTGAACACCTGAACTGGTCACCTGGGGGCAGAAGGCACAGAGCAGGTGGACAGAGGATCTGCTGCCTTGGCTCTGTCCTGTGCCTCCAGCAGCCAAAGCATCAGATGTGAATTAGCTCCTTGATCCTGCTCAGGCTGTGGCAAATATGGTAGCTTTTCTATTTTTTATTATTTTTATATAAGATTAATGAATATCACATCATATAAACTGTATATATTGTATATGCTATCTGTTCATATAGTTTAATAAAATACTTAATATATATTACATTGTATATTTATGTATATATGTATACACATGTGTTTGATAATTTGCAACATCTTAGTATACTGCATTCTCCCCAAGTGTATTTTTTATGGGGTTTGGTCTGCCCAGCTAAAAAATTTAGCAAGTAGCTTTCTGATTTCACAGTCATATTTCCATTTTTTTAAGTGATTTTATTCTCTTTTAAAGAAAAAACACAATGCCAGCAATCCCCCCCTCTTGGGCAGCCCTGCAATAATGAACCAGTGTGCCTCTGCAGTGGAAGAAAAAAAAATTCCGGTGAGAAAACTGGCTTCATTTCCATATTAACAATTATAAATTAGGAGTATGTCTTCAAGTTGTGTGCAGTGACTTTATGGAATTCCTTTAAGCAGGTGAGAGGTGGGGAAAGCTTTTCTTCCCAGACTGTGTCCTGGTGGAGCAGCGTGTGCACGTTTATTGTAGGGTGAGGACGAGGGGGAAAGGCCTTCAGCTGAAGGAGGGCAGGGCTGGGTGGGATTTTGGGCAGGAATTGTTCCCTGGCAGGGGGGGGGATGGGGGGGCTTTGAGGGCTCTCCCAACCCAAACCAGTCTGGGACTCCCAAGGTAATGAGTGGTGGAGTCTTGTTAGGTTCATTCCACATTTCTCCAGACTTTTTCATGGAGAAAACGATGGCATTGATGTTCTGGTAAGGAGGAAGAACAGAATAATGCAGCTTTGTCTTGAGATGCTGAATGTCATTTAAAGGAAATGCTTCAAAAGCAAAAGCAACAATTTTACTCAAAAACTGTTTGTCCATTACTGTCATTCAACATTACATCAAGTTGCTGGCAGCAAGACTGACATGAACAGGAGAAGTTTTCCATGTCACTAAAATAACTTTTTTCCCAGTTTTATTCCTGTTACAGGTTTAAGCTTTTTGGAGCAGGCTTTGAAGTTCATGTCTGTCTTCCTTATGCTTTGCCTGCTCATAATCTACTTGTTCAGCTGGATCTGGGATTTCCTTGAATGTGTTGGACAAATCCATAGATGGAGTAGTACATAATCCTTTCCAAATCACTTTGAAACGGAAATTCAGAGATGTCTTAAATCAAAATCTGTAATTTGTGATTTATGATACCACGTTGCAGAACTGGAACACTGAAGTGCTAAACTTGGATTTGCCTTTTTAATCATCTCTGAGGACAGTTTATGTGAATTGCTTTAAGAAGTGATGAATTCACTGCTTTCCAGGGAAACTGAAGGCACTGGATACTTAGTTCCTCTAGATTTTCTGTGGACTAGGAACACTAAGATCACACCTTTTCTTAGATCTTTGATAAGTAGACATGAATGGGCAGTGTCAGGTCCTTTTGGAAAACTGAGCAATAAATGCCAAATTCCATCTCCTTTTTCCTTTACTCTGAATTCCAATTTACTCCTCTGCTTGCTTCAAAGCAAGCAGTGAAGTTGAGAAAATGGTTGGAGTTTGCTTGGGTACCAGCAAGGTAAAGAGAAGTTTCCAAAGAGCCCTGGGGATCCTTTAGTGTTGTCTAATTTCAGCTGGTGAGAGCTGTGGCACTTGGCTGCTCCAGGGCCTAAATCACATCTTGAGGTCAGAAATTTAATCTGAAAAATGGTGTGAATTCCATTTCATCCAAAGTGTCCTGTTAGTTCCTTTAGACCAGGCTACTTACAGTAGCATAATGTTAAAACGAAACCAGAGCCTTGCTTTCCCAAAAGCCCTGGTTTAAAGCAATCATTCCTTCATGCAGTATGTCTGAGAACAACGTTTTCATCAGGAGTTGGCTGGTAGACATCTTTTCTAGGATGTTATTCCTGCATTGTTTGCTGCATTGTTCCTTTACTGCTCAATTCAAATGGGTTCTCTAGAATTTGTTTCATTTTGGAGTAATTCTAGGCTAAGTTCCTTGTCTTCCCACATCTAAGCAAACACTTTAAAGTTCTGTGTGGGTGCCCCACCTGCAGCTGGTGGTTCCTGGCATTGGGAAGGTCATTTTCCCTGGCCCATGCTGTCCCCCCAGCACTGCTGCAGGAATTCCTTGTGCTCCCAGGGACTCCGTGGGTCCTTTTGAACTGCATTCTTGACCACTGGGCCTGCCAGAAACTTCCTCCAGCTAAAGAGCATTTCCTGGCCATGTTTTTTTGAAGTTCCTAGATGTATGATTGCCTATTGTCTGAGGCTTTCACAGATGGCTTAATCTATTCCAATCACATAAATTGTGCAGCAGAAATGATGGAGTCTTATCAGAGCAGATTTTTCCCTTTTATTTTTATCTTTCTGGCCTAAATTGGGACTTGAACTTCGATGTCCAGAGTTGAAAGTTCAGCTTGTTGACTCTTCCATGCTGCCCAGCATCTTCTGAATTGACAGTGACTGCACAGGGTGCACAGTCAGTGCTTTTAACTCTCCAGGTGGGGGTGATGACTCCTTTGCTGAAACCTTAGAACATTCAAAGGTGACACAGAGTCAGCCTGCTTGTAACTCTGATTTTCAGGGGCTGCATTTTTGCAAAAGCAGAGATTTAGTCCATACCTTAAGAATCAAGAATAATAAATAGGAATAAAAATTTTAAAATAGGAGTAGGAATAAAAAATGTAGCACATTGCCTGTCTTTTTTTTACCTTGTGTGCTTTAAGCATGCTTAAAGATAATTAACTTCAGATTAATAAGCAGTTAGGACTGAATTTCAGATTTTTTCCATACAGTGTTAAAGATGGATTAATTTTTTTTTAAAGTTTATTTCAATGTCCTCTGTTTGAGTGTCAGTTTACAAAAATTACAGCTCAGTTTTTACTCCTTTCCTTCTCTTTCTCCTTCAGCAGTTTCTCCATTCCTTACATGCTGTGTTCGTGTATCAGTCACTTGTTTCCAGTCTGCTTCAGCTTCCATGGAGAAAGTGAAAATCCTGGAATCATAGTGCAGTGCATTTGTGTGCTGTTGTGTGTGCCAGAGTTTGATTGTGAGCTCACCTTTTGTTCTTTCTCCTGCAGAATGATGTCAGGATAAAGTTTGAACATAATGGGGAGAGACGGTAAGTTGGCCTTCACTGCTTTGGGTCTTCACTTAGGAGAGTAATTTAGTCATCAGTAATTTAGCTTAAATATTTTGTTGGCTTTGCTTTCCTTTTTCCTGAATGGAAATCACACAGTGAAGGCAATAGCAAACAGGTCACACACAACTTGGTTATTTTTAGAGATCAGTGTGTCATAAAACACTGATTTATTTCCATAATATTTATTTGTAAGTGAACAGCAACATTTTTAAAAGCTCTCCAGCCTGAAGTAAGTTCAAGCTGAAAGTCTTATTTCAGCTATGTTCCCATCTTGTTTCACTGAACTGAAACCAAATGAAGCTGATCAAATCAATGTCATTCTTTTCTCCTTTCTCACTTCCTGATGCCCTGTCATTATCACTGCCCTGCTGTGATTGATCAATAGATACAACAAGGGAAGATTTTTTTTCATTGGTATAAAAGTTTCTTGGCTGTCTGCTGGGTGCATTTTGGGGGGCAGGAGGGTTTTCTCCTGGGTTGTTTTTTTTTTTTTGCTTCTAAAATGAAAAGGTTGATTGTGTGTCAGTCTGGTTATGCAGTTGTGCTCGCCTGAATTCCCTGCTCCCAGCACAGTGTGCAGTTCCAGCCAGGGAGCTGAGCAGAATGTCAGTGTGTGTGCTTGGTTTCACGGGAGCTGCCAGATCTAACCACAAATATTTAAGGTGGTCAGGCAGGAATGGGCTCCTTAAACCCTGTAGTCCAGGATTTTGTGTTAGAGGAGTGCACAGAGCTTTTAAACTAATAAAATTTGTGGCACCTGAGAACAGCTCTGCTTTTAAAAGCATTGAGTGTAGAATGGGAGCCTTTATAAGGGGCTGAGGGCCACATTGCATTCGTGTGGTGCCAGAGTACTGTGATTTCATGTTTGGCTTTCTTAGGATTATGTAGAAAATGTTATTGTGGGCTGCTTTTTAACAAGGACAATTGTTTCCAAATAGCTGAATGTTGTAGGTCTGGTGGCAAGATAACCCTTCATGGGAAGGGGCTGAGGAAGCCAACTAACACAAGGGTAATTTAAAACAAAAGCTGCATCTCCTGAAGGGATACCCAGGGCTGATGAAGCTGTGTGGGTGGATGGTTGGGAAACTCAGCCTTCTCTCCAGAGCACAGGTTCATCACAAAGTCATAGAATCCCAGGATGATTTGGGTTGGGAGGGACCTCAGAGACCCAGGGCCATGGCAGGGACACTGCCTCTGTCCCAGGGTGCTCCAGGCCCTGTCCAGCCTGGCCCTGGACACTGCCAGGGATCCAGGGGCAGCCACAGCTGCTCTCTGTGGCCCCTCTCCCTCCCTTTCCCCACACACTCATGAGAGAGAATTCAGGCTCTCACTGAATTGCCTCTATGAGCAAGAACAGGTCTTGGGTTTCCATGGTCCACTCATTAACTCAGAAGTCCCAACAGTCCCTTGATCATTTGTAGTGTGCTGATGCAGCAAAAGAAATAGGAGGAAGATAGATGTAAAAAACCTGAAAGTTCTTTGGTTGGAACCGACTTTTTTTCTAAAGGTTAACTAGCAAAAATTGCCTCAGAAAGAACACTAATCTTCCAATTGAGGACAAAAAGTATAACCAGATATTATAATAGTGCATGTGTGAAGAGGATCTTGGATTGTTTAGCCTGGAGAAGAGGAGGCTCAGGGGAGACCTTGTTGTATCCTGTTATTTCTGCCTCGTGACAAGTTTGTTAAGTGGTGCTCACAATCCAGCTCTTTGTGGCAGCATCTCATCTGTGCCAGAGCAGGTGGTATTTTTAAAGCCAAGGTGCACAGGGCATTTGTATCCTGTTATGAAAGACATTTATTCAAAAAAGGATACTTTTCTGCCTGGGGACAAAGGGATTCTATTTGAAATCTCCAGCTGAATATTGCATTTTGACAGGCTGTATGGAAATGGGCCAGAGATCAATAATTCCTTATTGAAATAATACACAGAAATTTAAATTTGAAAGGTTCACTACTTGCTTGAGGGTGAAAGGAGACCATTCAAATGTGGTTTCATGGTTCAGCCATGTGATTTGACTGCATTGTCAAGGGTGTCTCTGAACTGAGTCTGTGATTCTCTTTCCCCAGGATTATCCCGTTTGTCCGTCCCGTGCGCTACGAGGACGTGCAGCAGAAAGTGAAAACGGCCTTTGGGCAGCCCCTGGACCTCCACTACATGAACAACGAGGTACTCAGCTGTCAGTGCTCTCTGCATGACACCTCCTTTCCCCGTCACAAATTCTGTAGCCAGGAATTTAATTCTCAGGTCTTCCTTTAATACAAACCATTGTTGAATCCCTGATCCCAAGGCAAATGTGCTGATCCTGATAAAGCATCTCACTGCTGTGTGTGTTGTACAAACATCAGCATCTTGTTCCCGTGTTCTGGTGTTGCTAAGGTCACTCTAGCTGAAGCCCAGTTTTCACTTGATCATTAGTTCTGGATTCATGAGTGTTCTGAGACCATTTTCTCATCAGAGAGTCAGGGGCTGACAAATCTCTGTTCTTTGCAAACAGCAAATCCAGGTAGCTGTTAATACTTTAGTGGGTGATGCTTCAGAGGATTTTGCATTAGGGTCAGCCATTTCTCTGACATGGGAGGAAAACCTCCTTAAAAAGGACAGTAAGACAGTATTGGAATGAAAATTTGTGGAATAACTGAGCAAACAGAATCCTGTTTTATGGTCTGGTATTTGTCTAATATTTGTCTACCTATTTTAGAAGTAGACCCATTTTTTCAGTCTTTTCTAATGATTTTTTTCCCTGCTCTTCATTTTGCAGCTCTCTATTCCTTTGAAAAACCAAGATGACCTGGATAAAGCTGTAGATCTCTTAGACCGGAGCTCGAATGTGAAAAGCCTGAGGATACTGTTACTGTCCCAGGACAGAAACCATGTAGGTAACAAGTTCTGGGACTGCAGCAAAATCAGGGGGTTTACCCTTAAGACTCTAAAGTACGATGGCAGCATTAACTGAGTGTGACAGGGATTATAAACTCACTCTTCCCAGGCACCAATGCATGTGTTTATCCTCTTTGCATTGGCTCAGCTATACGCGTCTTTTTGTGTTGGGTTTTTTTCCCTGACTTCAGCAGCTGTTTGGGGGCTAAAACATTGCAGCTTTTTAAGCTGGCATGTGAAGGCCATTTTATATCAAATATCCAGTGGCTGTAGGCAGAAAACCCTTGATGAATTTGGTTTGCAGAGAAGTTGTATTATATTTGATACACAGAACAGTGTTGAAAATGTGTGGAATTATTTTGCCTTTAGAGTACAGGTTGTCCTTGAAGAAAAGCCTTTAGCACTTTTTTCCCTGGGGACAGCTTCCAGTGGTTTTCAGCTCTGTAGCCCAGAGCATTGAGTCTGGCTGTGGAAACTGAATTGCCTTTGCCAAGAGTGGTGTATTCACACCTAAGGTGAACTGAGTTGTCTCTTGGTTCACTCTCCTCTACCACAGGTGGCTGTGGCAGGCACTGTCAATGTAGTTTGCCTTTTCCAGCAGACAAGATCATAATAAATAAATAAATCTTTAGGTCAAGCTCCCAAAGATGCCCATTTTGGACAATGAAGGAACTGCAAACTGAAGAAGGCAAAAAGAGTTGGAATTTTTCCCTATTCCTGGTCTGTGACTGGAAAACACAGTTCACTCAACCAATATCTATTTTTTTTTCTTCAGAATTAAGGTCATGCAGCTTTTCAAACCAAAGACCTCAATAGCTTAGATATTTGATTTGCAAATTACCACATTCTCCTGAAGAGTGTGACACAAAAAGCTGCTCTGTTGGTAGTAGCTTGTCAATCTGGAGTGCTCATCCCTATTCAAGTTCTGCAGGCTGGGAGCTCAACCCTTGAAATAATCACACCTGTAATTCTTGGAACTGTCATGATAACTTAAATGTACTTCTCGCTATTTTTTAATTTGCTGATCCATGGTAATGGAAATACAAAGAACTTCAGGAGTGTTAACAGCCCTTTGCCAAATGGCTGGGAAGGTGTAGGAGGGGATGATGCTGTTCTTGTCCTGTGCCCTTTCCCTGAGCAGTTGCTGCAGACAATACTTGGCAAAAAGGTCTTTGGTCTGACCTGGTGGAGTCAGACCAAAGTTCTGTGTTGTCAGTAAACGTCCTGTAAAAAGTGGCCTCAGCTTTTGGTACAACACAGTCAGACTGTGACTCCTCTTTCCCAGCCCTCTGTCCATGTCAGTGCCTTCAGGCTGCAGCCAGATGTCAAATGATACCATCTAACTTTGCCTAACCAGTAAACACTTGGTAAATCTCACCCTGTGCCAGCCAGTAGCCACTGCTGGTGTCCTTTTATTAGCTGTTTTTTCCTCTTTTACTCAAAGCAGAAACAAACAGCAAAGCCTTCAGTAAGTGCCACTGTTTCCCCCCCTCTCCTCCGACTTCCTCTGCTGCTCCGAGCTGCCTGACAGGAGAGCCCTCCATGGGACAAAGCCCACAAGCCTGGGGGAGCTTTCTTGGCTGCGTGATCTCATCCCACTGAGGGAGCGGGAAGCATTATTTTTCCTGAAGTACAGGATGCAGATTTTGTTTTTGTTGTGCTCTTTTCTTTTTCTGGCGATGGAAAGGTGACTTGGGCAGAAATATGTGCAGAAAGCAAAGGAACTTTGCAGCAGTGGCTGGGTCCCTTGTACCAGGAGCCTGTGTCTGTGAGCAGCACTCAGATTAACTTTCTTATGCCTCTTTCTGCAACTTATTTCTTTTCTCAGTCAGTTCACCCCTGTTGCCAGTCTTTTCTTTATGTTTAGAAACTAGTGGGGAGAAGTGGTGAAGTTGGAACACCTGTAGTACCAAAGCCAGACTGTCCATCCACAGGGTGACCTCTGCACCCTTTATCCAGCTCCCATGAACCTGCTCATGGTGAAGTTCATGTGACTTAAATCAGGCTCTCTCCTTACTCCTTTCAAGTGTATGTACTCACCATTCAGTACTTTAATACTGAATTAAAGTATTTGAATTGTCACACCTTGTTTGCCTGTCACATTCAAATAATTCTCACGAGTCAGAATTTATTTCCTTAAGGTGTCTTTGGTTATGTTCTTCTCAAATAAGATAAATTCTGTAACTCAAGAGGAAGGGAATGTTACACCTTCTTGTAAAACTAGGTGTGTTGGTGGGGTCAGGGTTAAAATTGAGAGTGTCTGTAGGTGTTGAGCCCCTGCTTAAACACAGGATCTCATTGGCTTGGGGGAGGTTTCACATTCTGCTTTGAATGAGATGAGGGCTCTGTGGAAAAATTGTCTTTAATTAGATAATATCTATGGAAGTTCAGGGAAGGATGAATAAATTCATCTTGGCATCTCCAGACTGTTGGTGCCATTAAACTCTCCAGAATTTATTTTTACTTAGCCTGAATTATGAATTTACTTTTTAAAGGCTGTGAAGAGTCAGGTTGCTTCTGAAACAGTGCAAGATTCAGAATTTATCTGCTGGCCAAGGTGGCTGATGGAAATTGTAGGTGCTTCTGTGTTCTGGTCTCAGGGGGTGACAGGAGCCCCTCGTGTTTCACAGGTACCTGGTAGTGTCAGACACTGAGACCTGCAAATCATGCACCTGAGTTGAGCTGCACTTGTTCTAGTTCTCTGACTCCTGTTTTACACCATAATTGTAAACCTGGCTCTTTTACTGCCTTTTTGTTCATGTTTTCTGAATTAAGAAGATTAATCATATTTTTGAAACTGTGGCCAGACTGATTGAGCTCCTTCATCTCACTTTATTTTGTTTTATTCTTTTCATTTTACCCAGCAGACCAGTTCATCACCCCATTCTGGACTGCCCAAGCAAGTCAGGATTAAAACTTCCCAATCTGTGGGGGATGTGAGCACACCCTATCAGCAGCCAGAACCCAGAAGTAGGCATCTGTCTGTCAGTGAGTATTTTTGCCACTTCTACAAGTTTGTGTTTGTTGAAACATATATTTTGGGCACTAGTGTTTATGGTACAGCATTTAGGAGAGCCATGAGAAATTGAAAGGTTGTTCTGGGACAAGGCAGTTCATTTTCAAAAGCTCTTAATATGTTTATAATAGAATGTTTCAAAGTTCTTGCTAAGTTGTGGAGCAGCTGAGGAGCTGCTAAAGGGGATGTCCTAAAGCCAGAGCCATTGTGGTTAGAAATTTGGAAAGCTGATGTGAATCTATTAAGCTTTTTATTTAGATTGGCAATTTCAGTAAATGAAATCTAGATTTAATTCTTTTTATGTCGAGCTTTGGAATCTGTCCTGACTTCTGTAATCAAGCATTTTGCTAGGAATTACTATTGCATATCCAGCTAGTGTCCTACATTCTGAGTTGCCTAAACTTTCACTCTTGGAATTATCAGGTGAGTGCAGCACAAGACAAAATCTGAGGTGCACGAAAGATAATGAAAAAAATCAGAGTAATATGTACCTTTGTCTCATTTCTTTGGGTTTCTATTAGCCGAGGGAGCTCCTGTTTAAAGGAAAGGTTCATGGAAGACTTCTGTAGTTTTTATGACTTCCATCTCTGGCAGATTTGCCTGATTTCTCCCAATTTCTGTGTTACAACCTTCTGTGTAACCGTGCAGCACAATTCAAATCTGTTCTTGAACGATGTGCAAAGCTGTTAACCTTTATATGAAAAACTAAAACATGTAAAATACCTCAAAGGATTTATGGGCCCAAAAAAGTCTCTGGTTTAGGATTTGACTCCTTGGTGTGAAGCTCAGTGAGCAGTGGAAGTGCAGGAGCAAGGGGAGAGTGTGAAGGCCAGAGGCTGAAGTGCTGCTCTGTGTAAACTGTTTCTGCTTCAGAAATGAGAGAAGGTAAATTTTGCTGGAAACAGAAGCAGAGGATGACTCTGGGGGGGCCCCTTCTATATACCAGTCACACTCTTTCCTCTTGCCTCAGCTTATAGATGCTTTCTGAATAGGTTGTCATTCATCAGTCAGGAAACCACTGGTTTTATTTTCTGAACATGTCACAGTACCAGACTGTTACATTATGAAGAGGTCCAGAAGAGTTCCAGTTCTTTCAGAGGTCTGCTGGTAATTTGGTAATAGCTTGGTCTTGCATCAATTTCTTCTTCCTTCTCTTTTCCTGTCTTTGGTTTAGAAAAGGAATGTGCCCTGTTTCCTGGTGTTTCAGGCATAGAGACTCTCCAACTCGTACCATGTCATGCAATTGAAGTCCAAAGCAGTGTTCAGCTAAATCTTTTTGCAAGAGGATAGGGGCCTGTGTGGTTCCTGAGCTCCCAATGGCCTCGAGCCTGTTGTCACCAGTTCAGAGCTTTGGAAGTAAAGATAACTTTTATTTAAAGGAAAAAAAAAAAGTTGCTAAGCATTCTGGCAGGGCTTGTGTTTTTTCCACTCACTTCCTTTGATATACATGGATTTAGTGCCGACTTCCTTTTCCTGCTCAGGGATGGGGCCTTTCCACAAGAGCAGCTGGGCCGGTGCCAGCGGGCCCTGTGCTGGCTCTGGCCGTGCCTCCTGTCGGAAGGAGTGAAAGTGCTCCCGGGGCTGGGGCAGCCACGCACACCCGGGGTCATCCCACCCCTCCAAACGCCTCCCGCAGCCCTGGGAGCTGCCTGGGAAATCAGCTGGTAGCTCTGAGCAAGAGGTTGTGGGCTTGACAATCTTGGCTTCGTGGTCTTGGAGGTCTTCTCCAACCTTAATGATCCTGTGATTTTATTAATCCCTTCTTTTTCATGTAGTTCATCCCCCTTGCACAGTAAGCTGTGCCAGCATTGTTTGTTTTCCTTCTACAGCCCCCTGAAAGGTGTGCACTCTGCTTTCCAGCCCCCTGAAAGGTGTGCACTCTGCTTTTCAGTTCATTTCTCCCAGCTCTTTGCCTTCACTCTTTATTACAACTTCTATAGAAAATATTTTCCTTGGAAGAATATTTGCTGATCTTTACCCATCTTTCCTAGCACCTGAGTACACACAGTAAATTAAAGACAGTGTTGTAAGGAGCACAGCTTGAGAGCTGGTCTTCACCTGCTGCCTCTGACTTCGTGTGTGACCTCGAGCAGATTGGCTGGACCACAGCAGTTCTTGGAGCTCACAGTGGGAATTAGTGGCAGCTGCAGGTGGATAGGTCACTGCAAAAAGGGGTTTTTTCTTCCTGTATCTAAAGTTTCATCTTCTTTGAGATCTGCAAGAAAAAAATAAACCCTAAGGGTGAAGTTTCTCTCAGTAGGTAGCACAAGAGAAACTCTTTAGGTAGTGCCACTAACAGATGATTAAACTGGAGTTATGCTCAGAAGGTTGAGCAGGAGAGGTTAGAAACAGGTGCATTGTCAGGAGCTTCAGCAATAATCATGTAGCATCTAGAACACCTGTACAGGTGCACATCAAACAGTTTGGTTTTCCTGATGTGTCCAGAGTGTAGGGCTCAGCCTGGTACTGCTGTGGTGGGAGAGGTTCGGTGTTGGAGGCGTGGGGTGGGTGGATGCAGCAGTGTGGGGTGGCTGGGTGGCTGCAGCAGTGCAGGGTTGGTGGCTGCAGCAGTGTAGTGCAGGGTTGGTGGCTGCAGCAGTGTAGTGCAGGGTTGGTGGCTGCAGCAGTGCAGTGCAGGGTTGGTGGCTGCAGCAGCGCGGGGTTGGTGGCTGCAGCAGCGCGGGGTTGGTGGCTGCAGCAGCACGGGGTTGGTGGCTGCAGCAGTGTAGTGCAGGGTTAGTGGCTGCAGCAGCGCAGGGTTGGTGGCTGCAGCAGTGCAGGGTTGGTGGCTGCAGCAGCGCAGCCCAGCGAGTGCTGTCGTTGCAGGCTCACAGAGCACAGGCCGCAGCTCGCCCCCGCCCGGCTACGTGCCCGAGCGGCAGCAGCGCATCGCGCGCCAGGGCTCCTACACCAGCATCCACAGCGAGGGCGAGTTCATCCCGGAGACCAGCGAGCAGTGCGTGAGTACAGCCCCGCACAGCGCCTGCCGGGGCCTCTGCTGGCGTCTGCGCCCTCTGCTCCCTTCCCAGGGACTGGCTGTGCTTGCATCCACACCTTCGAGTGGTCAGCACAGGTTGTCCAGAAGGTTGTGGCTGCCCCATCCCTTCAAGTGTCCAAGGGCAATCTTAGAGCAACCTGATCTAGTGGAAGGTGTCCCTGCCCATGGCAGGAAGTGGAATTGGATGACCCTTAAAGTAATTTCCATCCCAAACCATTCTGCGATTCTAAAAGTGCTGCTTTGTGCATTTAAACAGCTTCAAATTGTAGCTGTGTGAGTTCAAAGCCTTTGTTGGGGTGCCAGAAGCAGTTCCCTGTCCTGGGCATTGCCCCTCCACCTCTGACTGAGCAGTTTTGGTGCTGTCACACATGTGACAAGGTTTCCTATTACCAGATTTGTGTGACCCTTTTGCTTTTGAAACTCTGCTCTCCATTCAAAAAAGTGGGAAGTGAGGCCAAAGGGCGACTTGCAGGTGGAGGCAGCAGCACCAGCAGAGACTGTTCAGGAGCAGTTGGGATCAAAACGCAGCACAAGGTTGCTAAAGCTTGCATTTTTCACAGCAGAGTCCTTCCACAACTAAAGCAGTGCCTCAAATTTTATATGAATCTAATTTCTGTGGGAATAAAGGGAAATCGTACATTTAAATAGGCTTAGACTCCCTTCTTCAGCTGGAGTCCAGCAGGCAAGTAGTCGTGGGCTCTGCTCCTCTGTCACAGCCTCTCCTGGGCCCTGGACTGCACTGATGTTGCTGTGTGGTTTCTTCTGTGTTGCAGATGCTGGACCCTCTAAGCAGTGCTGAAAACTCGGTGTCAGGAAGCTGCCAGTCCTTGGACAGGTGAGCAGCCAGGTACAAATGTACAAACTGGTGAGAACGTGCGTGCTCAGATGGAAATACCAGTTGTATTTACATAAAATTCTGTTTTCTGTCTCACACATTTTCTTGGAGGGAAAGAAGAACTTACTTCCTACCTATATCCCACTGTATTTCTTAAAGAGCATTAGCTATGTTTTAAGGCTCTGTTATTTTCTGACACAACCACATACCAACAAACTGGTGCTTCAGTAGCTTTATGTTATAAATACAAAGTTCTGAAGCAGGCAGCCTGTGTGGAGCCACCTCTGAGAACATCTGGCTGCAGGGGCTTTAGATCTCTTTTTTAGACAAGGCTCTACTAGTTCATTTGAAAAATAAAACAACAAAAAAATACCCCAAACAACAGCAAAACTTATTCTTGCCTTCTTTCTCTAATAGTCCTTCTTTTCGGAAGTCACGGATGTCAAGGGCACAAAGCTTTCCTGATAACAGACAGGAGTTCTCAGGTATGTCTTTGGTACAAAGGTTATTTGATCCAGACATTTTCTGCTCTTGGCTGGCCGCCCTCCCTGCTTGCTGGGATTGTATAAATAGAAGAACTGGGGATATGTTGATGGAAAAGCTATGAAGTTATTTATTGCCTCTTCGTAAAAACCTGCTGTTACAGGAAAATTCTGTCATTAGAAGTTACATTTTTTGAAGGAGCCTCACTTTTGTCTTTGCTTCTGCCAGACCGTGAGAATCAGATCTACGACAAAGCAGGCAAGGGTGGGACCTACCCTCGGCGCTACAACGTGTCCATGCAGCACAAGGACTACAGCGACGGTGAGTCGGTCCCAGACCTCCCACTGCAGGCTGGACAGGGAAGGTGAGGCAATGGCAACCTCTGCATGAGTGTGACTCCTGTTTGGAGAGTCTGGAAGTGCCCTGGTCCTTGCAGTTACTGCTGAGGTCGATGTTACTGTGCATGGTACCACATTTTCATGGAAACCAATGGCTGTTGTTTGTAATTCTTTATTTACTTTTGTCCTTTCTGGGGTTATCCAGGCTGAGTAGGGGATTGTGGACATAAGCTGTTAGACTTGGCCCTATATAAGTAGTTTCCTACCACAGAGATCCGTTATACTTTGCTAATTTGCATTGCAGACTTGCTTCTGGATCTTTTAAATATAGAAGGGACTTTAAAAATTACATCTCTGCTCATCAGAGGGCTTTATGCAAATTAATCTCTCAAAATTTCATGCGGTGCAAGTTGGCACAACCTTTGTTTATGGTTTTTATTTGCAAGTCTGGGCACGTTATCTAGAAAGTCATTTTGTAGGTAGCTGTTAACAAAACTCAGAGCTTGTGCTCAGAGCCTGTAAAGCAGATTTTTCCTTTGGAAGGTAAGTTTAGATCTTACAGCACCAATGGCATTACAGAGTGTTCTCTGCCTTCTGCTTTGGGAATGATCCAGAGCTGTACTGAACTCAGGCAGCACCAGCCCCGAGCTGTTATATTTTTGCATCTCATCTGTTTGGCAGCAGATTCTGCTCCATGGGAACAGAGCAGAACATGGGAGTTCTGTCCCTTCTCCTCCTCCCTGCTGCTCAGCCCCCAGCCATTACCTTCTGCTTGCAAGCATTCATTGAAAAACGTTCCTCTTTCCCCCAGGCCGGCGGACATTTCCCCGGATACGACGTCACCAAGGGAATCTCTTCACCTTGGTGCCCTCGAGCCGGTCCTTGAGCACCAACGGGGAGAACCTGGGCCTGGCCCTGCAGTACCTGGACCCCCGGGGCCGCCTGCGGAGCGCCGACAGCGAGAACGCGCTGGGCGTGCAGGAGAGGAACATCGCCACCAAATGTGGGCACTGCCTGGCTGCTGGCACCTGGGCACCTGGGCTGTGGGCAGGGAGGGCTCTGAGGGGGAACTGCAGACCCAGTGCATTCCATAACCTGGCTCTAACGAGCCATTGGAACCGCAGCGTTCCCTGGCTGTGCTTTGAGACTTGTTTGTCACACCCACAAGACAAGTCTTTTTCTTCTCAGATTTCTTCTGGGAGCTGGCCTTTTCTTTAGAAAGCATTGCAAACTCAGCTAAGAGGTGAAAAAAACTTGCTTGATCTAGATGATCTGCAGGGTTCTTAAAACAGGCCGACAAGCTTATTTATTTTCTTGCTACGTTAACATTTTCAGTCAGGCTTTTGGGTTTCAGTTATTCTACTAGTTGAAAGCTGTATGTATTTCACTTACTCCTTAGTAGAAGGATTTACTTCAGGATTAATGGCATCCTTAATTTGTTTTGTTGGACAAACAACTATTTTCTATTAGAAAAATAAAAAATAAATGGAACATAATCATTATTGATGAATATCAGATATCCCATACAGTAATTTAAGGCTCAAAATGAAGAGTAAGCTTGTAGAAGAGTAAGGAACACACTAAAATACTGACTGGCAGTAAATCTGATTAAATTAGACATGGCAAAGCTAATCTCTCAGCTCCTCTGTATTTTCACACTGTTCAGATGCCTGGTTCCTGTCTTTGTTTTCAGAGTTTCTTGTTAGATCCAACATAATTGGATGCATTGCACTGCAGGAGTCTGGTAGTGTTGCTTTCAGAGTTGGAGCTAAAGCACTGGTCTTTGAGTAATATGCTTTGGGATTAAGGGCAGTGTGAAAACTGGGCTCAGGTATTAATCTCTGGGTCAGGAGACTGCTGCTGATGGGATGTGAGGGCTCCTGATGCCCTGAGGGTGGAACCTCCTGCTGGGGTGTTGGAGATGCTGCTTTACCTGGGTCTCCCAGGTATTTTTGTTAAGTCTGGCTGTTCAGCAGGTGAAGAAGATACCAACACTGTGCTAGCATGGTTCCTGCTTTATCAGTGTCTAGTGGGGAATTATGTATTTGTCCTGGTTTATTGGTCTTTTTGGTTAGAGGGCCTTGTGGTGAAATCCTTCCCACAGAGGTAACCCCAAGCTAGCTTAGCTGAGAAACTCAGAATAATGTCCTTCAAGTTGTCCCAGAAGCTTAAGTCATTCCCAGCTCTCTGGGATTGATTTAGCAAGGCTAATGCAGCTCTTGTTCATCTGATGCATGTGGTAATTACAGATCAAGGGTTGGAAGCTGCTCTTTCGTTGCTGCATCATCTCCTAAGGCAGTGATTTTGTAGAATCCACCTGCTGGTGGAATGAAATTTCACCAACCCCATTGAATAACTTGTCTGTAAAACACATTTGCCAAGTGTTTTGTGGTGTCATTTTAATGGGACACCAGTCAGCAGATGCTGAGAGTCTGGATGGTTGGATTCTGTTCAGAGCTCTGCCACTAACTCCTTACTCTGGGAGAGCGCCTCATATTTATTCAACTACAGAATCCCTGGTTCAGTCCCAGCAGGATGGAGATTGGTCCTTGAAAAGCCCACCTTTGTTTGCAAATAGTGTAATGAAAAGAGAACTGGTTGGTGTTCCCTTGCAGCTCCAAGTGCTCCCATGAACTGGCGCCGAGGAAAGCTGCTGGGCCAGGGCGCCTTCGGCCGCGTGTATTTGTGCTACGACGTGGACACGGGCAGGGAGCTCGCAGCCAAGCAGGTCCAGTTTGATCCAGAGAGCCCTGAAACAAGCAAGGTAATTCTCATCTCAGCTTCTGAAACCCTCTAAGGTCCTGTACAATGTCTCTCTCTCTCTGTCCTTGAAAGCTGGCATCTTATTTAGTTCATACTCGGGTTTCAAGTCATGTGGAGAAGAATAGGAGTAATTTAAAAATCACTTTTCTGTGTTATTAATTTCAGCCTGAAACTAAAATCCATTTTCTGGCTTCATTCTTGGCTCTCCTTTCTCAGCTTTTTGGGTTTTTGCCAGGTTACTTGAGGAATACTGGACTGCCCTGTGTTCCTGGTTAGACATGGATGTGAGGGAAACTAAACCCAGCAGAGTATGGTTGGTTTTATTCTTTTTTGAACAAAAAAAGCTGCTTGCAGATGCAAACCCCACTTCTGGGTTTATATGGTACACCCTGTATCTAGTGCATTAATTACCAATTTTCACTTCTGAATTCTCTATGTCCTTAAAAAATTGAGCTGTGGGGTGTTAATTAATCAAGAAGAGTGATGTGACAATGCTTTAGAGACAGTGGAGATGGGACGGGCACCTTGAAATTATGGGCAGCACTCAACTCCCTGCACAGGGGATGCAGCTGGAATGGCTTTTGGGTTCTTTGCTAGTGTTTTAATGTACCAGTTTCCCAATATTGAACAAATTCACTTTCAGCTAGAGCAACTGATCCATGAAGATTTAATTATTCTGATTTTATATGGGATATTGGTGCCAAGATATGTCCTAAATTGGGAGGTTCTCCTGTGTCTGTGTTGTAAATCAGACAGTAACTCTGAGCCAAGGAGCAACAGGCTGAAATACATTTTGAAGGCATTGAAACTCCAAACCTTAAACTATTACTTGGTCTGATTAAGCAGCTTCCTCTGGTTCCATGTGTCCCTACAACGTCCAGGTTCTTGCTCTAGGGTTCTTCATCCTCTCCCAGAGTAAGAGAGCTGAACCTGCTAGCTTCCCATGGCAGGGCTGGAAAGAGTTAAATGGGACTAATTAGGGGAGAAAACTGTTCCTTTTTCCATAAAGCCTCACGCTTCAGTACCTTTCATGTTCCTCCTGTTCAATCCCTGGATTCAGCAAGAACCTGATACTTCTTCTGAGCGACAAACATCTGTAATTCCATCTGAAATTGCTGGATAACCTCTTTGCCTTTGCACTGTGATACCCTGTTGTCTGTGGCAAGAGCAAAGCAAAGGATCAATTTCATGTGCAGAGCTGCAGATTCTTTGAAGTACATAGGAGAGGAAGCTGTTTGTAGGGTTGATTCCAGTAAATCACAAGTGTGAATCAGAGCAGGACTGGGTGACAGAAGCTTAGCAACTCTCAGCACCTGTTGTTTTGCTCTCCAGTGGGCTGAAGTTCCCATTCTGTGACTGTATTCTCTGTATTCAGAGCTGTTGCATAATTACACTCCCTGCCCTCAGTTTAGTGAGAGGAGTGAGGTTGTACCTGTGTTGTGGGTGGAGAATCCTTTCAGCCAGCTGGGGTAAAGCCATGCAGCTGACAGAATCAAGGCAAGAAACAAAGGTTTTCTGGTACTAAATCCATGTATGATACTGCTTGTGTTCTATCAAAGCTTCCACAGCATCCCTTCCCTGCAGATAATGCAGTAAAAATGGATGGGAAGTCCTGGTAATGTTTGCCTTTCCAAGAAGCAGATAAAGCAATGTCATGGATTACACTTCTCAGTGTAGTAGTGGTCTCATCCTGCCAGGGACAAAAAACTTATTATTTTTTATATTTATTATATATTTCCTGGGGCTGCAATGTTTTCTTCTCCTTCAACGTCCTTAGGAAGTGAGTGCCCTGGAGTGTGAAATTCAGCTGCTGAAGAATCTCCAGCATGACCGCATTGTGCAGTATTACGGCTGCTTGAGGGATCGAGCAGAGAAGACCCTGACCATCTTCATGGAGTACATGCCAGGGGTAAGAACAGCACAGCCAGGGTTCAGAAAGGGAGGTGGATGGGTTTATTAGCTGGTTTATTACTTGCTGTGATCCCCCTAACTATGTCATCTGCCTCAGACCCTCTCAGGGCTGTGCCTTCTCATGCTGGCTCATAATGCCACCACTTTCATTTCATTTATGCCCAAATAACCTCTTTGAGTTTTTTCCTGAAGTGCCTTGTACTTGAAATACATTCTCTGTAACAGTCACTAAAGCCAGTTCTTTTCTTCAGTCTAAATTTGTTCTATCAAAGTACCTCAACGTGTGGGCCAACATGTAAATCCTTGTAACTGGATTACCAGAATCATGGTACAGCAAGGGAGGCTAAAACTGACTATCCAAAAGGGGAGGCTTTTGACCCAGATCAGTCTGCTGAACTGTTTTATTGCTGGTCTTCACAAACAGTTGTACCAGCAAACAGAATCTCCTTAAGCTATTTTTGCCATGAAGCCTCTCCTTGCTCTTCTTAAAAAGAGCTTCTTAGAGCAGGATGCTCAGAGAGCCTCCCAGGAAGGCTTTAGCAGAGGCCAGAGCTCAGTGGGGAGCCAGCTGGGTGTAGAACACCCCGGGCTCGTGGGGGTTGAATGGGCACTGCAGGATTTGTGCTTTGTCACCCCTCTGCCAGTCCCCTGTGTGTGCTCTTGGCAGGGCTCAGTGAAGGACCAGCTGAAGGCGTACGGGGCGCTGACGGAGAACGTCACCCGCAAATACACGCGCCAGATCCTCGAGGGCGTCTCCTACCTGCACAGCAACATGATCGTGCACAGGGACATCAAGGGTGAGAGCAGGGGCCAGGGGAAGGAGCTCTCCCAGCACACCTGCACTCAGCTGGAGAGCAGAAGGGTTTCACGGGGGCACCTACCACATAACGGCAGCAGCGGGGTTCCTGATCTCATTGCAGCTTTGGAGGAAGAATTGGTTGTGGTGTCTGAACCTCAGTTTGTGTCCACATAAAAGCTAAGCTCTGAAGTTTGCTTTTTCTCTGGTGCTTTGTGTTCAGGACCTCTGACCAAGTAAAGTGGAGATTGACTTGTTTATTGTAGGAGTTCAAAGTGGTTTAATTAGCTACATCTGTTACTCAGCTGAGTAGAAAGCAATGCTTGCACTCAGCAAAGCAGCATCCCAATAAAATCCTTCTCTATACAGCTCTGTTCTCTCTCAGCCCTTGGCCTGGGGGCCCTGCTAGGCTGCCTGAGCTGTTTACAGGCACTGTAACAATGCTGATGCTGACTCAGCTCTCATTTCCCTCCCCACTTCACTTCCTTGTGTTTTTCCCTGAAGTTTTTCCCATTTACAGCCATTAGCAATTGGCTTGTCTACAGCCTGAATTAAAGAAATGATGTTTAGCAGGTCACCTGAGGCTTGGTGGGGAAAGAGCCATACCATGAGCACGGATATTTGGGGCTGGATATCGCTCTGTGGGCTGCAGATCCAACAGCTGGATTGCGTGGAAACAGCTGTCTTGGTTCCTTGCTCTGTCCAGGTGCCAACATTCTGCGTGACTCTGCTGGGAACGTGAAGCTGGGGGACTTTGGGGCCAGCAAGCGGCTGCAGACAATCTGCATGTCGGGGACAGGCATCCGCTCCGTCACGGGCACCCCGTACTGGATGAGCCCCGAGGTGATCAGCGGGGACGGCTACGGCAGGAAGGCGGACGTGTGGTGAGCCTTGCACTTGTCCAGAGATCTCTGCACAGCTCTGGCGGAGCCACAGACACCTTCTGCCATCCCACAGCCAAATTCACATCCCGTGTGGATGAAACCTTTAAGGAGAGTTGCAGTCACTGGGTTGAACTCAAGGCACGATCTTCTGCAGGCTGTGCTTTGCAGTGTTAGCACCCAACTCATTCAGCTTTTCAGCAGCAGTTTTAGCTTTTCAGGAACAGTTTCTACTCTTTCCTCCCTCAAACTGATAGCTGGTTTTTTGCTTTCTGACTGGTGCAATGTTTCATCCTTCTCATGCTCTCAGGCACTTGGTGGAATTCTTGGGGTTTCCTGTGCAGGGCCAGGAATTGGGATGATGATGCTTGTGGGTCCCTTCCAATGCAGGAGATTCTGTGATTCTGATACCCCTTGGAAGAGCAACTGAAGGTTGTTTAGGGAGAGCCTGTTCATTTGGATATAAAATGAGAGTTATGCTTAAAATGTACTGGAAATTAATAGAATTTTAGCCTTAAAGGAAAGATGCCCAAACCTGGAATAACAGAAAAGATCTGGGTCAGATCAGAGATGATCTGTATGAATGGAAACTGTAGCTGTGCTATTATTGGCACAGCCAAGGAACAGCCTCTATCAAAAGAGAAAAATGGTCCTGTGCCAAAGTGTTAATTTTGGGGGCCTTAAAAAGGTGAGATTGTAAAGCTTAAGTGAAAGACAGAGACAAAAGGCCTGGTTGTGCCTCCACAGTAAAGCAGGGCCTGTTTCCTGCACAAGCAGCAAGTGGAGACAGCTGAAACGTGTCCTGTCTGCAAAGAGTTAAATGCTGCAGACTCTCCCAGCTGGGATGCTTGGGGAGAGCAGAGCACGTGCCCTTCCCCCTGGGCTGGTGCAGTTGTGGATTTCCTCTTGGTGCTGACATAGGTCCATTCCCATCAAAGAGTCGCTGCCGTTGGCCAGACTCCAGTTCCTACAATCCCAATCATTATTTTGGGGGGTCAGAATTTTCCAGTGCAGCGCTGGTCCCAGGGTGGCTGTGTATGGCCCAGAGGCTCAGAAACGTAACAGATCCATCCACCTGGCTCTGTGCCACTGCTGCAGGCCCCTCTCCAGTTTTCTTTTTCCTAAATAGCAGAATATGTGAGCTATTTGTTATTGCTGGAGTGACTTGACATGAAAAACATTCCTGCTGTTTGCTGAATATCTTAAAGAAACCAGATCTGCTTAAACGGTATAAATCAGTCTAAACAATAATATATCCCTGCTTGCTTTTGAGCAAACCCCCAGCACTTCAGCACACATGGTTTGCATTTTCTGTTCTCTCTTCTAGTAAGTCTGAAATGGCTGGAAAACTGTAAAATTTTCACGTTGGATTTTAAACCTTGTCAAGAAATCAGTTCTTGCATATTCACTGCATTTAATTCCTTTCCTTCCTTGTCTTGGCAGTTGATACAAGTCTGCCTCTCAACAAGTCTTTTCCTTGCATTTCACCTCAAAAGAGGTTCAGTTTTAAGGCAGAGGAGGCAGTTTTGCCTTTTTAATGGAAAGATGTGATAAAAACACAGGATTGGATATTAAGAATTCACTAATGGTTTTTACTTAATCTGTGGCCTGGAGGAAGCAATTAATCCTTTTTGAATAAACCCCAATCAGTGCAGTGCTACAGCAACCATCTTCCCTGGGAAGGTGTTGGAGTCACGTTGCCTCAGAAGGTGGCTCAGCCATGTCCCCAGAATCACGTCCTTGCCCTGCAGTAGCCTGCAGAGCCCCATTAACTTTACAAGGAATTTTTCCTTCAGGTAATGATGCATCTGTCTTCCAGGGATTTGACTTACTGCCTTCCCAGTTTGGAACTGTTACGACTTCAATTATTTTTTGACTGATGCTTGGTTTCTTGTGGAGATATTATTAGGTTGTTTTTTTCCCAACGTGGGCACTTCGAGGCTGTGACTGAAAAGGGCTTTTGCTGAAATGGCTTTTTGGGGTCAATGAGCTCTGATTCACTGAACCCTGAGTGTTAAAAAGTCTGTTTTCTGCCTTGCAACTCAGCAAGTTGAGCCTCTGAGCAACCTGGTCTAGTGGAAGGTGCCCCTGCACATGGCAGGGGTTTGGAACAGGATGGTCTTGAAGGGCCCTTCCAACCCACACCATGCTCTGTGATTCTGTGCCTCTGTGATTGTCCAAGTGCCTTGGAGCTACAGCAGAAGCAGCAGCACCTGAAGTACCAGCAAGGCCAAATGGGGCCTTCAGGGACATCCCACGGGCACCTCTTGTCCCCCGTTAACACAAATGTTTCCTGGGAGGAGAGCTGGAGCCAGGGGGAGCAGGACATGTGGCACTTTGCTGGCAGCTCCCTGCTGTGCTGGCAGCAGCAGAGGCTGCAGCTCTGGCTGGGAGCCGGGGCACACGCGGGGCTGGCCCAGCACGAAGTCCCCCGGGAGCCTTCCAGGGCTGCTGGGGAGCTCTCCCTGAGCACTGGGCATTGTTGAGTGCATTCTCATTTGGTTTTTCCTGTCTGCTTTCCAGGAGCCTTGGCTGCACCGTGGTGGAAATGCTGACAGAGAAGCCCCCCTGGGCAGAGTACGAAGCCATGGCAGCGATCTTCAAAATCGCCACCCAGCCCACCAACCCCCAGCTGCCCTCCCACATATCAGAACACTGCCGGGACTTCCTAAAGCAGATCTTTGTGGAAGCCAGGCACAGACCCTCTGCTGAAGAGCTGCTCAGACACCAGTTTGCACAGCTCCAGTACTGAATTACCTCCCTTGCTCGCAGCTCCTGCCGGGCGTTCCGTGCCCTGTCTTGTCTAGTTGCAACTGCCCGTTGTGGTGCTGCATCTTCAAAATGCCAACTCAGCTAGGCCTAGTCCTTTGGGAAGTTCTGCCAAGGAACTTGGGGTCTGCTCTCGTGCCTGATTCCTTCGTTTGCTGGACTGATGTTTGTCCTGCCGACAGCTGTCCGAGCAGAGCTGCATTTCTGCCCCATTACCTGCATGTGCCATTGCAGCTGGCTGCGTTTGCTGCAGGCACAGGAGTGGGAATCTGACGAGTGTCTTCACTGGTTGAACACAGGAGAAATCCAAACCCAAGTGGGAACTGAAGAGCTCCACTCTTCAGCTAAACAGAAACATGCACCAGCCTCCAGACCAGCTCTGTCTGTGGGAGTCCCTGGTTTTCCCCTCCTGGGGCTCCAGAGGCGTCTCCAGTACCCGAATCCAGCAAAAAGCCATGTGTCATGGAGCATGCACTTGCTATAGTATGGTCTATTTTTCTTCTTGAGTATTCAGCATCTGAAGGTGTTCAGAAAATATTGATTCAAAAGTATGTGAATAGTGTTATTTTATAATGAACCCGTGGATTTGGGGCTGGGGGTGAGGGAGGTCTTTCCAGCTAAATGTCAGGATAATCTGACAAGTTTCAGCAGAGTGCAATCACTCCAGGGCCTGAGGGAAGGATTCTCCCACTGACTTTGGAAAATCTGGAGCTAATTTCCAAGGTTTGATCTGTCCCAGCATTAGGACAGTGTCAGTTTTAGTTTGTGTTGTACCAAACTAATCTGTGCTCCTGCTTCCACTCTCTGGGGCTCCTGAGTCCAAACAAAACCCCTCTGGAAGGGAATTCAGTGGAATTCAGCTTCCTTCTGCATCTGTCTCTTTGGCTGGTAACTTTTTACCATCCTTTTAACCAAAGATAGTCCATCTGGTGCCCAGGAATTTACTTCAGAGTTTCTTTGAGCACATGGCCTAATGGAAAATTGAGGGTTTCTTTGGGAGAATTACCTGGACACTCCTTCTTGTTGTGCACAGGAAGCTGGACTCGAGCTCAGCCCTTCCCTGTGTGTTGTTTGAATTGTGGTGTGCAGGTGATCATTTAAGAGTTCCATGAAAATGTTATGGCCTGACTTAAATAAGCTTTTGTAGGAGTCAAGTTAAACTAGGAACCTGAGAAAACATTTTAAATGGTAGCAAATATCTAAAATTACCTGGAAATCCCCATACAGGTACCAGCAAAACATATCCAAGTGGTTTTGCACTTGGGAGATACCACGAGTCAGAGGACTGAGGTCCTGATGGCCTCAAATCCTCTGTGCTGGTTTGGGCACTAGTAATCTTTATTTCACTCATGAAAGATCAGCAGTTTTTAAGTGCTGGGGATTCATGGAATGGTTATAAGTTATCTCTGAGAAATGAAACTAAGAAAAGTAAATGCTGATTAACTAAAATATTGCTTTATAGGGCAACATTGAAGTTGTTCTGCTCTTGTATTGGAAACCATATTAAGGTTCCACACACCTCCACTCTTCTCCCCCAGAAAAAAATGGAAAATTGCTTCATAATGCAGTAAAATTAAGTTTTTAAGTGAATACTAATAGCAGGATAGGGCAAGTTTTAATGAAACCAAGCTCCTTCAACACATGAAAAATACTGTGTTGAACTAAAAGAGGAAAAAAAAAGAACCCTAAAAGCCCCAACCAACCAAAAGTCCTGAAAAGCTTTAACAATCTGAAATGGTTTTTCTGTGCCAAACCCAGAGCAGGGGGTACCCAGTAAAAGCTGGTGTTGGTTTCCTTTCCAGGTTCCTTGAACTACTCCAAGGATGCACTGTCCCACTTAGGGCACCTAGGGGATCCCTTTTATGAAAGCCCTTGTTCCATAATTTATTTAATTATAGTGAGAGCACTTCAATTGATCTTTTTCCAACCAGGAACTCGACTCCAAATTGTCCAGGCCCTTGGCCTGACTCCTGGCCTGCACTGGAGGCGAGGCTGTGGCACTCCTGCTCAGTGAGGGAGCTTCTCACACCACTCTGCTGGGAATGTGGGGCCACCCCTGCAGGCTGGGTGACAAAAGTAAGGGGGTCAGCACTGCTGGGGGGCCCAGCTCTTCAAGCCTTGCAACCTAAATATACCAAAGATTGGAGTCTTCACCCACTGCCCATCACCTGCAGCCATCAGGAGCACGGTGACATCTGCGGGCGTTTCCCTCTATCCTTGGCTTGTCCTCACCAAATCCAGACCTTCTCCCACGGTTTTCCTCTTGCTGTCCCACATGCTGTGATCTGGGAGAGAGGGGGGCGTGAGGAAGCGGCGGAACTTCTGCCAGAGCAGCTCAATCCTCAGGACCTGTCGTGGCTTTTACCTCACCCGCGTGCCGGGAGGCGCCTGCAGAGCGGAGCGAGAGCGGCCTGGGGGCTGTCCCCGCAGGACCCGCCCGGGCTGGGTGTGCCCCCGCCGTGCCCAGCCCTGCTCTCCAGGCTGCCCTGGGACTGACAGCAGCTGGACAGTGACAGAGAACACGGGGCCAGCTCGGGCTGGCGCGTTCGGCACAGGAACAAGCCAAAGCATTGCCTGTATGTCTGGAGATGCACTTTTCTGAATGTAGTTTATATCGCTCTTTTTTAGCTCTTTTTACATCATGTAAACGGTGATGCCTCATATTTTTTTTTTTTTAATTTATATCGTAAAAGATCATATTTGGTGATTTTTATATATATCGACTGTTATGGGGTGGGGGGAGGTGGGGAAATAAATTTGACGCCTTTATGAATTTAAAAAGGAAAAAAAGCAGCTGGTTTTGCAGAGAATTTGCTGATGGTTTATAATGAGTAGAGCCAAGCCAAAATGCCTCTTTGTTTCCTCACAGCCCTCTTGATTATGGAAAGGGAAGATCTGGATTCCTGGGTCCACTGCTCCAGTGAATAACTTGGGGCTGACATTGATACCATGGGCTTTTAACAGCCCTGGCAGCAAAAGAGTTTCAAGTGGACAGAAATGTAATTATACCTCAGAATTGAATTATATCTGGCCTCTTTATCCTGGCAGACTAGGAAAAAACTGGGAATAAACTCATTTAGGGGGGAGTGGAGAAGGAGTGCCAGGCTGACAATAAGCTGTTGTGTCCATTCCAAATGTCATGTTGGATTTCCTGCTGTTCCTGCCAGGGAGGGGTATATAGGGAATGTTGGGAATTGGGATCCCTGATGGACGGTGCTGCAGAAATGGAGAACACTCTGTTTGACAAAGAATTTCTTAACAGAGTCCCAGTATCCTGAAACGGTTTAAACTAATCAGAAAATTCCCATTGGAGAGGAACTTGGGGGAATGTGGCTGTCCCTGAGGTAGTTAGGAAACAAAGCAGTGACATTTTGGTCTTGGTGTGACGATTCTGTGCATTCCAGGTTATTTGCTTGTTCTCAGAAAATCCCATCTTTGCCCATTCTAGTGACAGTTAGGTTGCATCAATTTGGATGGGTTTTTTGGGGTGGTTTTTTCGCCTGATTTGGAATAATGTGCCAAAGGACTTGAAGCTGCTGCAAAGAGTTCCCGTTGGCAGCAGTTCCCAACACAGACTGACCAGGAGGGAAAAGGTAGGTGTGTCAGGAGCAGTTCAAAAAGGAAGAAAAAGATTTTGTTATCCCCATAAATGATGCAAAGCAGGGAGAAAGGGCTTTAACCTGGATTGTGCAGAAGACCTTGACCCAGTAGTCTCTATTTACCGACCGGGGGCTTGCAGTGCAAAGCCAGGCCAATGTATCATTTTATTTACAATAAAATTATCATTTATATGAAAGCCTCTTTTGGTGACTGTCCTTTTAAAAACCAAAATTTGGAGAAGGAGAGTCTCTGGTTTTCAGACAAGTGGAAGATACCATGAGCTCCCTTCCAGAAATTGAGTTTCCCAGCTGAAGTGGAGGAATCTGGGTGGTCTTGCATTGACTGTAACTCTGCTTGAGGGCAGAACAAGCTTTGCTGTCTTTGAGTAGGGCAGGAGAATGGACTCCCCTCCTGGTCACCCTTCTCAAAAGAAAGTAGCTCCATAGTAATTCTGCTTTCCATAAGTACAGGGTTTGTATTCCTATCTGGAGTCTTCCCCAGAAACACAGAATATCCTGAGCTGCAAGGGGCCCACAGGGAACATCCAGTCCAGTTCCTGGCCCTGCACAGGACACCTGTATGTGGTGGTTGAGCAGAGGCTGGGGGAAAAAAATATTTGGAGCCTTGAAGGTAGAAATTATCAGCCTCAAAATACTGACTAAAGCACAAAAGAAATGCAGCAAAGACCCTCACCTGTCCTTTTCTGGTAATTTGTGTTACGTGTGTTGTGTGGCCCAGGGGAAAGGGACTTAAGGTACATTTCCTCTCTAAATCCACTCGTGAAGCAAATAAAATACAAAAATCTCTGCAGAGATTGGCAGTGCTACACTGCTGTGGCTCTTCCTTTAGGGGTAGTAAGGTGTGACCAGGAAGTGTCTTCTGGGTTTGATACTGCTCGGGTGTGGGTGCATTGCATTACAGCCAGGAAATGCTGGCACGATCCCCTCTCGTGTCACTGCTGAGCTCTGCCTGGTGCTCTGAATCTCATCCACAACTGGACAGCTGGATGGCATGCATGGATATGGATTTGTATGGATTCATACTGGTTTTCCTTTTTCCCCAATCAGCTTTTATTACATGACTGTGCTGGCTGGAATTCTTATGCTCTGGAAAATGTCCTTCCCTGAGCTGAAAGGCAGTTGGTGCTGGGAGCCCTGTGCTCGTGTGGAAGCACAAAAGGAGGCTGGGGGTGTGATACAGAGAAAGGATGCTGATCATCAGTCGTTTGTTTCTGGGTGGCAAGAGCAGCTTGGAGAGGAGGAATTGCAGGTGGCCTTGGGGCATTTTCCTTGCTCTGCTCTCAGCCATGGATTGTTCTTGTGCTGCCCTCAAGCTCTCACTGCATCCAGCTGGAACCCACCAGAGCTGTGGCCACTTTGGCTGCAACTTCTGCTGCTCCTCTGCCTCCTCTGCTGGGAATACCCTCCCGTGGAGCTGCTGCCTTCCCCGTGCCCCCAGCAAGGACCTGAGGTAATTCATCACAGCCAAATGCAAGCTCAGGCCCTCATCCTCGAGGGGGCTGCAGGCAGAATTGATCTCCCAGCTCCTGCTTCTCTTGCCAGGTGCTGCAGGATTCTCTGACCTGTCCCCAGCTCCCTCGGCTTGCTCAGCTGGAGGAGACCGAGGTCAGACCTGACCAGGGCCGAGCTCCAATCTCTGCTCTCCTGACCAGGGACAGGACCCAGGGAACGGTGGGTGGAGAATGGCCTTTGGATAAAATCTCAAATTTCAGTTTGGAGGAGGGAAGGAAAGATACAACATAATTATTTCTCTGATTTAGTGTTCTCTTTCTAACTGAAAAGCCAGCTTTAAAAACCTGGGGGTTTCGTGCTTCCCTGAAATCCTCTGGCACTGTTGAAGTGCTGCTCGTCCCGCCGAGCAGCTGCCGGGAGCTGAGGGAACGGGGAAGTGAGGCCGGCGAGAGGCAGGAAGCGGAACCGAGGGCTCTGCTTTCATTTTCTGAGCCTCCCGAAGAAGGAAGGGGCCAGGGAAGGGGCTCCAAGGCTGCAGCATCCCAGCCCCTCGGCAGGGCTGCTCGGGGGTGGCTTTTTTGGAGTGTAAAGCTGCCACCTGCGTGCTGGGGACACTGAAAGCTCTTGGTGAGGCTGAAGTGCCCCGGAGAGCCTTGCCAGGGTCTGTGTGCACAGCCCCTGCGTGGCTGGGTGGCCCAGGGAGAAATAACTTGTCCACCATCAGACTTCTCTGGTCATCCAGCCACTTGGAAGCTGGTGGAAGGTTCTAGCTGGGCTTTGCAGGTCACAGGGCAACACTGATGTGGAATTTGAAACCCTGGTTCAGTTCCCAAAAACTTGGGGGCCCCAGGGAGGCTTCTGGTCAAGGGCCTGCACGTTGGTCACCTTTGCTCAGTCCTTATGTCTGCAGGACCCCTCTGAGCACTCCCCAAAGGGTGGGCTGCCTCTTCCCCTTCCCTCCCAGCCTCACTCACACACAGGTAGCCAGGAATACTTCCTTGATCCTGCATGGACACAAGCTCTTTCCTGAGCACCGTAAGAGGCAGACCTGACCACGAGTGCCACCTCCCCAGGCCCCTGGGAACACAGGACAAGACAGGGAAGGCTCACAGACCTTGTATTACAAAAATAAAGGAGCGCACGTGAAGCTGCCGCGAGGCTCCAGCGCAGAACGTACCAGTGGAAGGCAAATATAAAAAAGAGACACTCAAATCGTGGCAGGGCAACATCCTTAAGGCTGAACCATCCCAGCTGAACTGAGCTGATGTAAACCAAGGACCCTCCTTATCCAGAGCCCCAGCAATGCAGGGTTGGAGTGGCGGAGCTGGGAGCTCTGCAGTGACTCCCAAGCTGGATAAGCCCCCAGCTCATCTCCTTTTCCATGGTGACAGGCCTGAGACGGATCAACAGGGCTGGGGGTCCCATGGGGGGCAACTGCTTCTGCTCTGATCTCACTGGGGAGAGGGGCCTGCAGAGAGAGGCCTTCAGGTCTGGGGGCTGCACCCTGGTCACCTGTGCCCTGTCCTTATGGCCTGCAGGAACCCTGTGAGCACCCTCCAAAGAGGGGGGCTCCCCCCTTCCCTGCCACAGGTCCTGCTTTACATCAGCTCAGTTAGCCCTGGCTCAGCTCCTCTGGCTCTGCTGGGCTCCAGGAGCAGGGGCTGGCCCCTCTCATGCCGACTTGGTGCTACTCTCCACCTCCTTGTGCACCCACAGCTCCTTGTGCTGCTTGCGCCCGAAGCCTTCGTCGTAGTTGCCTTTACTCTTGAACAGCTGCTGGAAGTGGGGCTTGCAGTAGAATTCCCCATGGAGCGCAGCGTAGGTGCCCAGGCTGGGGAGGGAGGGCAGGGTTAGCCAGGCAGGGACCTGAGCTGCAGCCTGGGGAAAGTGGGGGGGCTTGGGGACACTGGGGCAGCAGAGGGGGGAACGTGCAAGAGGGGACCCTGAGGGCCAACAGCTCCTGTTGGGGGCCGCCGTGAGCAGAGATGGGGGTCCCAGGGGAGCTCAGCCTCGGCTCTGCGTCCTCTAGAAGGAGGCTCTGGCTCAGCTCCGTGCTCCCCTGGGGCTGCTCTCAAGGGGAAGCATCTGTCCTTCCAAAGCAGGTGGGAAGATAAACTTTTTGGGCCCAGGTGTGCACATAAACCTTTGTTTATCTTTGTTTCGCTGAGAAGGGTGGGCTGGGGGTCTTTGGCCACTGGCCAAGCGAGGGGCTGTGATGGGGGGTGGGCACTATCTGGGAGGGTCTCAGCAGAGCTGCAGTGACACCTGTCCCACCACGGGGACAGCCCGGCTCACCTGAGCTTGGTGTGGCAGTGCTTGCAGCAGAAGCAGGAGTTGTGGAAGACAAATTTATCGGCCACCAGCCGCTCCATGGGGTACACGGTTTTCTGGCAGGCAGTGCACATCTCCTTCACCTGTGCCTTCAGGCTGAAGGACTGGCCAAGGGTAGAGCAAAGGCAGACAGAGGATGAGGAAGGAGTTTGGGACACCCTGGATCCCTCCACTGCCTTCTTCCCTGCCCTCCCTTCACCGGAGCACTGTGGAGCAGGAAGCAGCCCCATCTCCCTCACCCTCCCTGGGCCACTCCACTGATGCTGGGCTGGCTTGGAGCTTGGCCCTTGGGCTTTTGGCCCTCCCACCCTTGCCAAGAAGCAGCAGGATGAGGCCCTGGCACAGGGTGCCCAGAGCAGCTGTGGCTGCCTCTGGATCCCTGGCAGTGTCCCAGGCCAGGCTGGACATTGGGGCTGGGAGCAGCCTGGAACAGTGGGAGTGTCCCTGCCATGGCAGGGGTGGCTCTGGGTGGGCTTTGAGCCATTCTGGGATGATTCTATGATGTAGAAAATCAAAGGTACCTTGGAGCGCTGCACTGTGCTGCCTCCTGAGCTGTTCTTGGCCTCCTAAAAAGGAAGGAGAAAGCAAAATGAGAGCTTGGCACAAGCCCCTGACAAAACCTCTCTGTGACCTGCACCTGTAAATGATCACCTGTGGCTCATGCACCCAGAGCAGCTCTGCTCCAGGTGCTGCTCCTGCCCTTGGAGAGGGATAATAAACTCCTCTTGCTGCAGGTGCACAGAGCAGAGCTCACAGAGCTCTGGGGCACAGACCCAAACACTGAGCAGCCTCTACCTGTGCCCCAGCTTTCAGGGCAGGGTCCCATCTGCAGCTGCAACAGCTCATCCCTTCCAAATCCCCCCTGCTCCCCCCCGACCTGCTCCACGAGCACCCACTGGGGCCCTGACAGCCACCCCAAGGATTTCCACCTGCCCTGGCACTGATGGAAGTGCTCCCTCCTTCCCAAAGTCAGGATCCAGCAGGGTGCCCAGTCAGGGCTGGCTCATCCCCCTCACTCCCTGGTCCCAAGGCTGGAGCAGTGTCACCCCAGGATGTCACCCTGCTGTCCTTGCCCTTCCTCTGGCTGCAGTTTGGCTGCCCCTCTCTGCCCGAGGCCAATCCCCCACCCCCTGCTCCTCCCGCCCTGTCCTTCCCCATCGTTTCTCCTTTGTATTTTTGGCAGTAGTTTGTCTGAGAGACGCACAGGAAGCTCTCCCCTCGCCGAGCTGCCTCCTCAGACGTTTCCCAGCTGCTCTCACTGAGGTCAGGGATGTGATTTTGCTCTCACTCCCACGAGGCCGGGAGCAGGAGCCAAAGTCAACAGTGGGACGTGGGCAGCCAGGAGCTCGGCCGTGTAAAACCAGTTGCATCCCTTGGCACTAGGAGAGCAACCACAGGTGCTCTCCTGGGGTTAGGATTTAATTTGCTGTTTCCAGGCTCAGCTGACCAGAGCTAAGGAAAATGCTGCCCCTCTGGAGCTGAGATACATCCGTTCCCAAGGCTACAGCAATCCACGCCTCCCGTCACTTCTCGGCAGCCTCCTGGCCCCGGGCAGGCACGCTCTCTCTCCCATATCTGATAGATCTTCCCTCGGGGAAGGGCCGTATCCTGTCCCAGCAGGAGATGTTCTTGAACCTTTATGTTTTTCCATCTCAAATCACTCCGGTCCTAAGCAGCTCGAAAGCTCTCAATTGTGATCACGGAAAGCCATGGAAACACAAACAAACAGACAGCAGCTCGAGACAGCACGGGGTGAGAGCTCTGGATGGACCAGAGCCTGGGGCTGGCCGTCAGTGTGCTCAGCAAACAGCACCTTCTGCTGGAACATTCCTGTCCGCAGCTCTGCTGTCTGAGCAGCAGAGACTGTGCCTTTGATCACCCCACAACGTCAGGGCAGGAACGCAGCTCCTGTGTACAACCCTCCCCCCCTGAGAACCCAAACCCAGCTGAAATTCCCACACAAACCACAGGATGCCACGTACGTGAGTTGGGGGTGGGCTGGCGGCTCCCGTGGCCTGGAACATGGCTCCTTTCCCTTCTCTGTTATTTAATCCTGAGCTTGAAGCCTGTGGGTCGATGTCCCCTGCCGAGGTGCCCAAGACAGACCTCTTGCAACACCTGGAAGGGAAATGTCATCAGGAGTGGGGCTGGTTTCATCAGCCAAACCCAGCAGCTCTGCAGGAGCTGGTGCGTGCCCGGAGCTTCCCCCGCGGGCTCAGATCAGCCTCGCTGCTCTGGGGCTTCCTGAGGGGGCCCAGAGATTGGGGCACACGAAACTGGACTGACAGACAGGAGATGCAGGTCTGGAATACTGTGGCAGCAGGGAGAGGGTCTGGGGGATGTGATGGTTTCTACTCCAAACCCACGCGTGGAAGCACCTGCCAGGCAATGACCACGCCACTGGCAGCAAGGCTGACCCCAAGCCCAGGCAGCAAAGCCAGCACCCCACGTTTCACTAATGCAGCCACTAAAGGACTGGTGTTGCTGGAGGAAGGACTGTGATTTTAGTCTAATTTTAGCCCAGGAAAGTCTCGCTGATCACAGCTCAGCAGAGCAAGTGATGGGGATTCGGTGTCCTCGAGGAGCCCACGTCGCCTCTGGGCTGAGCCCCGTGTGATGTGCTGAGTGCCTGGGAGGATGAGGCTGACAGGGCTGGGACAGCACAGGAAAAAACCACCAGCACTGCAAATCACCCCTTTTGGTAAAAAAAGAGCTAAAAAGGCACTGACAGCTCCTCAGGGGGTTTTCCCCACTGCACTTTACCCTCAAAACACCCGTGAAAGATGAGCCCTGGTTTGAACACACAGGACAGAGCTGTGGGGAGGGTGAAGGGGTGGCTCTGCTATGATGGGGGTGAGCTGGAGGCTGGAAAACCAGCACCTCCCTCTGCCCGGGGCTGCTTTCCTGTCCTACTGAACCCCCTTGGCCTCATACTGCCACCCCAAAAACCTTCCTGCTGCCCAAGGACTGGGCCAGATGCTGAGAAAGCCCCAGGGCAGAGACATGCCAGGGTGGAGAGCTTGAGGTAGGGGCATCTCCTCAGTGCCCATCTCACAGGGACAGTTGCAAACATGTCCTGAGTTTTAGGGGGCTCTTTGGCTGCCAAACCCCAGCAGCTGACACCAGGCTTGCGTTCCACCCAGCAAAGCACCCCAAATTCGTGGCTGCTTTCAGATTTAAAGGCCTTGTCCCCAGGTGCTGGGCACTGGTGGGTGCCCCTCACAGGCACAGCCCTGGTTGCAAAAGTTCCACAGCCCCAGCTGAGACCCAGCCCTGTTCTATCAACATCATTTCCCGTCTCTCTGCGGTTTGGTTGTTATTTCCTGCTCTCCGAGCTCGCTCACAGGCAGCTGCAGCCGAGCCCAGCATCTGCTGGGGGCCAGGGCCAGCCCCGCAGCCCCTCCGCGCCCCTGTGCCCTTCCCTTCGTGTCTCCGGGCTCTGCTGGGTCCTGCAGCCCTGCAGGGAACCCGGGGGGCCCACAAACCCTGGGGTCCCCTCTCCACACACACCTCTAACACAGAGCACAACCCTCCCCCTCTTCGCCCGCTTTGCACCTTCACCCCAGCCTTTGTTACAAATATTTGTCCCCCCTACCCCAGGCACCTCCTTTCCCTCGGTGTTTCCCGACTCTCCATCACGCCCCCTTGCCCTTCCCCAGCAGCTGCTCGAGTGGAAGCTGTCCCTGCACACCGCAGGATGATCTTCAAGGTCCCTTCAACCCAAACCATTCAGGGGTTCTCTGATAAGCACACGGTTACCTCCACCTACTATTTGTTTCTTTGCTCCTCATGCCACCAAGCCCCTTTCCCTTCAATTCCAGCCACTTCTCCCACCCCATGGCTGGGTTTTCCCCCAGCCCCTTCCTCTCCACATCCCCCTGCCCTCCACGCACGTACCCTCCTGCAGCAGCAGCAGCAGCTGCTGAACCTCCTTCCTATGAAGGGCAGGAGGCAAGAGCAGAAATCTCAAAGGGGAAGGGTGTGCTGAGGCGATAAGGGAACCAGAACAAGTGAGAAACTGCAGCAGGGTTTCTTGGAGGCTCTGGGCTGCTGTCACCGCTCTTCCCAGGAGCACAGGGGGGACTGGAGCCCCAGGCAGCCACCAGCAGCCCCGGCGAGAGGGGAAGGTGGTGACACGGGCAGTGCCTCAGTGCCACGCTGCTGTCACAGAGCCTCCGCAGGGGCTGGGTGGCTCTGAGGGGTGCAGTGACAAAGCCAGAGAGCCGAGGCCATGCCCCACAGCGGGGACTGGCACCACAACTGCTGGATCCGACTGTTCCTCACCTCTGCTCCCTGTGATCCTCAGGGTGCAGGGCGCCCTTCCCCTTCCCCTCTCCAGAGAGGCCCCCAGGGCTGCCCCAGTGCGGGCCCAGTCTGTCCTTCGGGCCCAGCCCGTCCTTTGGGCCCAGCCTGTGCCATGGCCCAGCCCGTGCCATGGCCCAGTCTGTCCTTTGGGCCCAGTCTGTCCTTCAGGCCCAGCCCGTGCCATGGCCCAGTCTGTCCTTTGGGCCCAGTCTGTCCTTTGGGCCCAGTCTGTGCCAGGGCCCGTCCCGTCCTTCGGGCCCAGTCTGTCCCAGGGCCCAGCCCGTGCCAGGGCCCGGCCCGTCCTTCGGGCCCAGTCTGTCCTTCGGACCCAGTCTGTCCTTCGGGCCCAGTCTGTCCTTCGGGCCCAGCCCGTGCCAGGGCCCAGTCTGTCCGTTGGGCCCAGTCTGCCCTTCGGGCCCAGTCTGCCCTTCGGGCCCAGCCCATGCCATGGCCCAGTCTGTCCTTCGGGCCCGCCCCGTCCTTCGGGCCCAGCCCGGCATTGGCCGCGGGATCCCGGTGGGGACGGAGCCTGAGGGCCGGGGCCCCTCGCTGCCATATGGCTCCCATTAGCAGCCCTGCAAAGGGTTTGTTTACTGCAGGGATCGCTGCTCCATTGCAGGAGGCGTTCCCAAAGGCAAAGCACGGCGTGGGGGATCCGGGCCCATTCCTCCTCCATCCTCGGAGGACATGGACTGTCCCCAGAGCACAGCGAGGCACGGGCTGGGACACCGGGGAGAGGCTGCCCAGCCTTTCCCCCAGGAAATCGTGGGCTGAGCTGGTGGCTCTGGGGATGGATGTCCCCGAGAGCCTGTGCAGGATCAGTGAAACCCATACACAGGACAGCACTGACCCTCAGCTCCTTGGCCACCATCCGTCTCAGCTGGCCAGTGTGGGGAGCAGGTGAACAGGAGCTGGAAGAGCCTGTCTGCTAAGCCTGGGAGACACCCAGCTCCCAAGGCTCAGTTTCTGCAGTCTTGGGGTCCCACAGTTGACCCACACCATGAAACAAAGAGCGGTGCAAATCCAGCATCAAACAGGCCAGTCCAGAGCCAGGCACAGCAGTGCCAGGGAAGGGATGATGGAGCGAGCCCAGCGGCCACAGCTCCCACTTTAGGCACAGAATCCCTTCATTCAGCTTCAGGTCTTGGCTCTTGTATGGCTTTGAGCCAACCACTTGACCTCACTGGAGCTGGGGAGCCAGGGCAGTCCCTGCTGGCTTGGCACAGGGTGGAGGACTGCAGGGACGAGGATCCAGACGTTTCTGGGGACACCCAGCCCTGCTCCTGAGATTCCTGGGGACTGCACCTGACCCTGCCTCACCCCACGGCCAGGAGCCACCCTCCACCAGCCTGCCCCACTAATCCCCTTTCCATCCATGTCCTGCCTCTTGAAAGGCTGCCAGTGGGCAGGAAATCTGCAGCCGAAATGCTGAGGGATGCTGACAAGGAATAGTTGTGGGGAAGAACAGGGCTGCCTTTGTCAGGGCAACAATGGGGGACCCACAGGAGTGATGGGGAGCCCGAGGGAAGCCCCTGCCCACCCACTGCCCTCTCCCACTTTCATCCCTGCCTCCCCTGAGGAGGAGGGGCACAGCTCTGAAAGCACCAGGGCCAGGGGGACTGCGCTGGTCCCTGCCCCTGCCTCTCAGTGAGGGGGCCCATGGGCCAGAAGGATGCTGCTGGGATTCACCTGCTTTCCAGAAGCAGAAACTGAGGCAGCCCATTCCTGGGATTGTGGCTGCGTTTAATGGCATCCATTAAAAATCATGATCTGAAGAGAGTCTCTGCTCCCTGGGATCTCCTGTCTTGCTGGGAGTTGAGAAAGAGCAGAGAAGCACAGCAGAAATCCTGCCAGGAGGATGAGAAGAGACTTTTCCAAGCAGAGACAAATTCTCAGTAGTGCCAGACAAAAATTGCAGGTTGAGAGGTTCAGGCTGGACATTAGACAAAAGTGCTTTGCTGGGAGAAGCCTTGGAAGCCCTGCAGAATGGAGTAATGAGGTGCAGTACAAACCTGGTGCAAACAGGCACAACAGGCAAACAGCAGCTCATGCTCCTTCCCTCCCCCTGTCAGCTCTTCCCTAATCTCTTCCATAAACCATGCTCCACCTGGAAACATCACCTCCTGGTTTCCTGCACCAATGTACACCCATTTACCATTAGACATTAGTTCCCCCTCTCAGTGGGATTCATGAACCACACTCAGGAGAGGCAGATTCCCTTTAACCTGTTCTGTGTGGGGCTCTCTGTTGCCACAGCCACCATGGTGGCCCAGTGCAAACAGGTGAGCTGCTCTGGCTTCACACCTGGAGATCTCAGACCTTGGTATGCTGATACAAAACTCCCGCACCCCTGAAAACCTCTGGCCTGATGTGTCCTTACATCCCTCCTCGCAGAAGAATCCAAGTGTCTTCCTTCCATTTTGCTCTCTTTTCCCTGTCCTTTTTCCTGTCCCCACCTAAAATAATCATTTCCTTGGGGGTCTGTCACGAGGCCCTGTTGTTTCAGAAGTCATTTATCATATCCAAGGAAGACACTGAGCCAGTGTGACACGATCTGTGTCAAAACCACCCAGCATTTCATTCTGCTTCCCAACAGCACAGCTTGGATCACTCTTCCAGAGCCTGTTCTAGAAACTAACCTTTCCTCGTACGCCAATTAATGGAGCTGTAATTGCCTGTAATTTCCTCCTTCCTCTAGCACAAGCTCAGTGTTGCCCTGGCTGATTTCCCCGTGTGCAATATCACCTGTTACTCACCAGACTTTGCACTGGCATTTCCTACGGTGGAGTTCCCAGCCCTGGAGGGCTTGAAAGGCCCTGGGGATGGGATGGGGCACTTGGGGACACGGTTTATTGGGAATGGTTGGACACTGTGATCTTAGATAACTTTTCCAGCCTGAAGGATTCTCTGGTTCCGTGGGGTGAGCCCATCTCTTGAGACCCCACAAAAAGCTTTTGCTTTCATCACCTGCAGATGCAGCAGGAGCAGGATCAGGTCCAGTTCCAGGCACTCCAAAACACAGCACAAGCCCTTTCCATGGTCCCTGCCTCCACGCAAGCCTTACAAAAATCTGCTGTTTGCTGTCCAAATGCAGATTGTATAAGAAGAAAACAAGATCAAAATCATATTGGTAGTTAAAGCTCTACAAATATCATTCTTTTTGAGCTGCCCAGGCTATTTTCAGCCTTTACCTCTGTCCTCCCTTTTAGGATCTAAGGTACCATCGAGCCCAGCATAGGATCTGGCTCTCTGAAATCCACAAGCCTGCCATGAGTGTGCTGGGAAAAGCAATCCCTGGAGAGGCACATCAGAGGATGCTGAGGCATCTTGTCACTGAAAACCCCAAGCTGGACATATGGAGAGGGTTATAGGTACACCACAGGAGTGAGAAATCTGTCTAAAGTGTGCTTAACATTGATATTGCAATAATCCTTTTGTCCAGATTTGATGTTTTCCATCTCAGGGCTTTTGCCAAGAGCGAGGTAAGTGGTGCAACACCCCCAGATGGCAAATAAAAATGACTTAACTGGCAGGGGAAAGCAGATGTCTGGGGGGGACATGGCAGCTGCCTGGCAAAACACTGTAAGAGCTGAGGGTGGGAGAAAAGGAAATCTCCATCACCCTCTAGGACCAGAGGGGTAGTTGAAGACTAACAGGAGTTACCCACTGAAGGAAACCAGAAGAGGAATTCCCTTCCCTAATGAGAAGTCTCATGGGATTTTTGCTGACCAAAATAGGGCAGGAACCTGGTTTTGAGCTATATAAGAATGAAGATGCATCCAGCCACTTTGCAAAGCCCAAGAGGCTGGTTGTGACAGACCCTCACCTTGGAACTGGGGATTTGCTTCTTGCAGGGCTCCCATTTAAAAAGGACAATAACCCTGGGGCTGTTTTGGACTAAGCTTGGTCGATTGCCCAAGATTAATTATTTTGTAATCTACAATAATAATGCTGCAGAAGTGCTACTCCTGGCCTTAAATACACAACAGCTCAGCTGAGGCACCAGATGTCTTCCCTGTGAGAGCCCTCACACGACGTCTTTGGTGGACAAAGCCCAATTTTCAAGGCTGGATAATCAGGTTTTTTTCAAAACTGACACCCACACTATGAAAAAAATCAGCAGCAAATGGATCATAAATATGATCTACAAGGTATCTTAGCTTGTTTGAAATGATCCAAGGGGATTAGACAGATGAGGCTGGCTCAAAACACAGTAGTTACAGCACCAGACTGGGACTCGGGAGACCTAAGGCTTGATTCCTAAATCTGCTGCTAATTTTGGGTGGCAGTGGATAAATAATTCCATTTTTTCTGTTCCCGTTTTCTCCCCCTCCCCTCGATGAAAACAGAGCTGCTCTCCTTTGTGAAGGCCTGGGAGATCCCTGGCTGTTAAGGGTTATGTCAGAGCCCAGGGCATTTGTGTTGTTATTAAATCTCACAGTCATGCAACAGCCTCCCCAGGGAAGTGATGAAAGACCTGTCGCTGGAAAGGTTTAAATGCAGGCTGGATGAGGAGACACACCATGGGGAATTGGCAGGCACTAACGAAGGGGGATAAGGCAGTCGGGATCTAACAGGTTTTTCTTCCATCTCTGCTCTTTCTGATCAGCTTAATAAAATGGATCTGTCCAGCCGCCCTCCGGCACGTACTGCAGCACATAACAAAGAGGGAACTACAGCCCAGACGGGGAGCGTGAGCCCCCAGATACCCCACGCCCGGAGCACATCCAGCCAGCGCAGGCCGGCTCGCCCCACCGGGGACCAGCCCCTCGCCCGGGGCTCCCCCGGGCACGGGCGGCTCGCCCCGGTCCCCAGCGCCGCTCCCCGCCCCGGCAGCCCCCGGCAGCCCCCGGCAGCCCC
>VYXF01005274.1:184566-196355 GCA_013397295.1 Polioptila caerulea | reverse complement strand
GAGAAAGGAGGAGCAAAGAGGAGCACAGGGCAGACTGCTCATGGGTGGGGGAGAGCTCTGTGCCTTGGTGCTGTCTGACTCCCACAGCACAGCAACACCAATTTCAACACCTCATTTCACTCAGGCACCTGCCCAGCTTCTTACCTGGACAATCCTAGTTCAGCATGTCCAAGGCCATCTGGAAGCACAGGACATGTGTCTGGAGACTGAAACCATGGGGCTGCTTCCCTTTTTTTTCCGATTTGCAATTATTCCCCCTGGAGCCTCTGCCCTGCAGGGAGCTTGAGAGCCCAGCTCCCCATGCAGCCCATTGCCAAACGCCTGCTCATCCTGATAAAATTCCAGAAGTCATCTGGTAAAACAGGGGTAATCCATAAAATAACAGTCCATAATATAAACCTTCCTCTAAAGAGCTTGTGATCTAGCTAGAAATCCCCAGAGACATGCAGGTGGCTGAAGGGACTGAAAATAGCTCTCGTGTCATCATATCCAGACCAAGGGACTGCACACACATGTGTAGATTTAGCAACCGAAATCCAGATACGCTGAGCGCCAGCAGCCAGGGAAACCCACCAGAGTCAACAGAAAGACAGAGAGAATTCTGCTCAGTCTCTGCCTTGACATTTGAAAATACTCTCCTTGCATGTTCCCAGAGCCATATTTCTGTTAGTGCAGCTAGGCAAAACAGATCAGGGCCAGCCTCCCTTGCATGTTTTTCTATCCTGGTGCTGGCATCCTCCTTTCTTTTATAAGTCTAGAAAAATTCTTACAAAGAAGGGTGACTGAAACCAACAGCACTTCAGACAGACATCCCTGCCAGCACTGGTGAGCCAGGTTTATTTGTTACCTCTTGCCAAAAACGGGGCACAGGGAACATCTTGCCCCTGTCTCAGAGGGAGGGCTCCATAAAACTGTTATGGCAATACTTTCTGGGATGGGGAAAGGAAACAACCCCACATGTTTTCTCTGCTACAGACAGATGCCTGGTGAGAACATATGGTTTGTAAAGAACTGTGGAAGAGCCCAATGCCCTGCAAAGAGCTGGCTGTGACCCATCCTCACCCCCAAGCCCCATGCTCCCCCGGCACATGAGCACTGCTGATGTAACCTGGAAGCTCATTGCATCATGCAGCTGCAGGGTGAGGGGTTTGTGCTTGGGGAAAACAGCTCAGGGCACACAACCAGGGGCTTGGAACAGTTCTGGGCCTAGGGACCCAGCCAGCAGGGGCTGGAAAAAGGGAGACATCCTGCAAGGTGATGGGAATCAGGGTGCTTGGCAGCATGGCCAAATGAGTTCCACCTCTTGAAGAAGCCTGGTAAGACCAACTTGTCCTTGCTAAGTTTGGGCTTCCCTTTAAAAGTGGCTTTCTCTGTACAAAACAAATGCTACAGAGAGCTCTGGCCATTACAGGCTACATTTGCTCTTCAGAAGTTACACAAATGATCTCACATCTGGGACAAAAAAATAAATATCCCAGGCCCTCTCCAGTACCACTCTCCTTCAGGAAAAGTCTTCATGNTCAGGGCACACAACCAGGGGCTTGGAACAGTTCTGGGCCTAGGGACCCAGCCAGCAGGGGCTGGAAAAAGGGAGACATCCTGCAAGGTGATGGGAATCAGGATGCTTGGCAGCATGGCCAAAAGAGTTCTGCCTCTTGAAGAAGCCTGGCAAATCCAACTAGGCCCTTGCTAAGTTTGGGCTTCCCTTTAAAAGTGGCTTTCTCTGTACAAAACAAATGCTACAGAGAGCTCTGGCCATTACAGGCTACATTTGCTCTTCAGAAGTTACACAAATGATCTCACATCTGGGACAAAAAAATAAATATCCCAGGCCCTCTCCAGTACCACTCTCCTTCAGGAAAAGTCTTCATGCCCAATATCCCAGGGTTTTCCTGGCACCTGACTCAGGAGCTGTCATAAACCACTAATCCCATGGAGTCCCTTTTCCACTGACAAGGAGATGAACTCCTCGATGCAGTGGGCAGAGCTGCAGTGGCTGTACCTCTTTCAGCCCTGCCCTGTCACCTTTCCTGCTTTGACTGCAGGCTCTCTGGGGACAGATCCAGCCCTTAATTCGGTCTGCGTGCAGCTGGTCCAAACAGGATTTTGATTTTGAAGCCTGAAGTGTTTTTTTTTAATAGGACTCAAGGGATTTTAAAGTCTAATTTCTCAAAATTAGGAGCCAGAGCTGTGGCCCTTGGACTTTCTTACCTTCCACCAGCCCTGATGGCAAATGTCCCCTCGGGGCTTGGGTGGTTTTGCACATCCTTGTACTCAGTAGCTCTGTTGCCTGTTGATGAAGAACAGAAAAAGCACAATAAAAGTGCAACCCCCTGCTCCCTTCCCCTTCGAAAGCCAGAGGCCTTGGTGCATTAACACACCTGGTTTCAGCCCCCAGCCACATTTCCCAGTGTTGGCTGGGCTGTTTATTTTAGGAAACCAATTTGCACCCACCCTTATAGGCAGAGTCAGGCTCTCCACTCACATTCTGCAAAAGAAGGGAAGGCAGGATGAAGAGCTCTTGGTCGCTGTGTGTTGCCTTGGCCATCTCCTTGGGGATCATCCTCGTGGCAGGTAGGTGAGCAATGAAGAGATGGAAAACTGGGATTGAGACATCAATGGCAGGTTTTGTGTCATTTACCCAGAATTATTCTAACAGTCAGAGGTCAGGCTTCAAAGCCCACTCAAGCATCTGTGCTTCAGTGGTGCTTGGACACCTCAGGGTGTTTCTGCATCAGAGCAGTGTGGTTTTAATTGCTGCCTGGAGGAGAAAGTGATGACTAGCTGCAAATTTAAGACTTGATAATTAGCCATTTTTTATCAGGTTTCTGAAGCAATGAACTGCAAATGTGTGTGCTTGTTTTCCTCCAGTCCTGGGGAGCTTAGCTGCTAGATCAAAAGGTTTCCAAAACCTTCCTGCCATACAGCTACAGCCAACTTATTCTGATTAAACTGTAGCTTATCATGTAACTGCACTGAATTCCCTGCAAACTCTCGATTTCCCCTGAGCTCAGCCTGTCCTCCCAGCACACTCCTCAGGGTGGGTCTCAGGTCTCTAGACACTGTGAGTCCACCGTGCTGCACATGGTGGGTCTGGGCTGCAGGATGGAATGGGTGCTCAGGGATAACCATCCCAACAGCATGGACAGCTGCATCCCTGCATTCCCTGCAGCTTTTGGAAGAGGGCATCCTATTGCTTACCCCAGGCAACTCTGCTGGGCTTCTCAGTGGATCAAAGGACACTGCAATGCTGCAAGATGAGAAATTTTGCCCAAAACACAGCCACATAAGTATTGAGGAGGGAGGGAACAGCTTAGTGCAGCAATTTAGGCAGCAGGAAATCCAACCTGTGGACATTTAGAACAGCATTAGGAAATTCTGCATGTAAATACTCTCTCCCCAAGGGGACTTCACTGGGTGACACATGGGGATACTGCAGATAAATTCACATTTTTTTAGCATTGTAATCTTAAATGAAAAATTGATGGAGCACCAGTAACTTTAACAGTGAAGCCAAGAGCATAACACAAGGAATTAAATGAGGGCAGTATTTTTAGAGCAGTCAGAAAAACCTGCATATGCATAAGATTGTGTTAATCTAATTTTAGAATTAAAGCCTGCTCTGAGAGGTTTTGGGACAACCTGAAAGCCAATAGGATCAGACTTGAACATTGGCTTTGGATGAAGGGTTTGGAAAGAACTGCACACAGTGTTATGTGGAATGCAGCACAGACAGCAGGGGAAGAGCTGTGTGATGGACAAAGAGCCAGAGACTTCCCTTGAGCCAAAAGAGAGGCCAAGACAAGGAGCCAGGGACTAGAGAGGCTTTTCTGGGAGGCTTCTGCATCAGAGGGAAGAGCTCATGTGGAATGATGAGTTGGCAAAGAAGCAGCTTGGAGAACAAGCTGGGAAAATGATTTCCTTCTTATCCAGCAGGTATGCTGCTGCCAAAGGCCACAGAAACAGCACTTGCCACCAGCAGGTCAACTCTAGAGTCTCTGAGGCAGCATTTTACACAGTATTGGTACCTTTTCACAGTTACAGTGCCTGTAACAATCTCAGAAAACCAGGAATGGAAGCAGATGAGACCAGGATATTACAGGGGAAGGAAGGACCAAAGGTTTGAAATCCAAGTAACTCCAAAACCCTTTATGGACTTGATTACCCAGCTTTTTTCAGCCTGTTTCTTCTTTCTGTCTATGATTAAACCAAGGGACAAGCAGAACAGGCAAGTCCTCAGCACTGAGATCCATCTGAGCCCAAAACAAACTGTCCCCATAAGACAAAAATCACTGGGTCTGGTACTTCTAAGCAGGCTGAAGGTGCTGTAGCAAGAGCAATGCTGCAAGTGATGGCTCTGAACCTGATTTTGGGAGCATTGAGAAATACAGAGGGATGTAAAAACAGCACATAAAAGCAAAGGCTGGCTTGTTATGGGTGAAGAGGCCCGAGGGTCTGGGTTGGGGGAAACAACGCAGCAAAGAAGGAACTATTTCAAATCCATCTATTCACAGTAAGGTAGCATTGCACAGCATCAGGAGCACCCCAAAAGCCTCTGAGTGACACCTGGCACGCTTTAGCCTGCTTTGACTGAGTTTCACATCCAGTAGCATGCTAGAAGCAGTGTTTGGGGGGTGAATCAGGACTGGAGTTTTCCCTGCAAACCACAAGCATCATCAGGGCCACCTGCCTTTCCCTGCCACGTCAGGGGCTGCCTCCTTGCTGGGTCCTCCAGTGCTTTTTGGCAGCTGTTCCCCCAGGAACCTGAAGGACAAGATACCACTGAAGGAAAACCAACACATTTATTTAGAGATCAGATCCAAACTGGGATTTGGACTGCTGGAGTAGTCTTAGGGCATGACAGAGGAATTGCATAACCAATTCCTAGTAAAAGAGCACTTCAGTCACCAGGTGGGGCTGGGACTTTCTTCCCATTTTACCAGCAATCCCTGCATGTTTGTCCCTCACCAGCCACAGTGCCCAGGTTCCTAATGTTGTCCCTCTGGTACCCACCACCCCTACATACAGCAGCACACTGAGCTGAGCAGGAAGACAGCTGAACTCATCTTTGCTAAGAGGCTCACTTGTACCTGCTGCAACCTCTAACATATTCAATCCAGGTGCCATAATGGTGCATTCCTGGCATTTTCATCCCTTGGCTTGAGCAGCTTTCAAGGATTTGGTTCTTGATTCTGGGATTGCTTGTGCTGTGCTTGCAGGTTATCCAGTGGGCCCAGCCAACAAGGAGTATGTGCTGGTCAATAATAAATGTCAGTGCGTGACAGTGACCTCAAAGTTTGTCCCCTCCAAAGAAAACCCTGATGAAGAAGTCCTGCAAAGAAACATCCGCATCATGTAAGTGGCAGCCGAGTATCTCATAGAGATGGTGAGCAGGAGATGCAGTGTTGTGTTATATGAGTCTTCTTTGTGTTGTTTCTTATGTCCCAGCATTGATGAAGCCAACAGGTTTTCACGTGGTATCCTGAGTATTTCACTTTGCTTAGTGCTTTTCTGCCTCACATGAACCTCTCTGGTGTGTGTCCCTTCAGATACAAAATGCATCTCAGTGTTTTAGGCAGACCAGTGGTAACTTCACAAAATGGGCTGTCAAAAGTTGATCTAACCTGAAACCAGATTTGGCCCACGACACTGGATTGACTTCCTGACCTGACAGAAAGCCTGGGAAAATAGTTAATGCCTAAACCATCGGTTTAGGCCTAAACTGATTAACTATCAGTTAATGCCTAAAGTGTCTCCCATGAGTTCAAGAGCAGGACTTTGTCCTGTCCCCTCCACTCACACAAACCTAACAGAATTGTGTGTGTCTCTGGGAAACAAGGGCCAGCTTCAGGCCCAGAGCTGCTGTAGAGCTCACAACAGGAGAACCACTAATTTAACATATTAATTAAATTAATTAATCCCTGTCCATCTGCCTCAAGCATCTTCTAGTTCAGAGTTTAACAAAAATTAACACTCTCAGCCCTATCACCCTGCAAGCATCACATCAATTGCTGCAGTGCTCCCGGGGAGGGTTGTTGCCTTTGAGGGGGCAGAGGACCAGAATCGCCTGTTCCTGGGATTTGACCCTGAGAGAAGGGTCCATGAAAATAGCCTGAAGAAGCAGATGAGAGTTTAGAATTGATCACAACAGAGCAGACTCTGTTTAAAAAGCAGTTTTTGTGAGAGTGACTCTCTTCCCACCTTTGCAGAGTCCCCCTGAAGGCTCGAGAGAACATCTCTGACCCCTTGTCCCCACTCAGGACCACTTTTGTCTACCGCTTGAGTGAACTGTAAGTAGTTTGATTTCCTAACTTCACTTGCCAAGATTTATCCCACAGCAGCTCTAAAAGATGCCTGAGAGCCAGACGTTGCCCTGGAACACCTAGAAAGGGCACAGCACTCTCCTGGCTCGACGTGCAGATGAGCAAGGAAAATTTGGGGTTCAGCAGAGGCATCCTTTCATTGAACTCCTCATACTTGTTCTATTTTCTCTCTTCCAGCTGCAAAAATTGCGATCCCGTAGAAATTGAGCTGGGTGGGGCGATCCACCAGGCCCAGCAGGGCAACTCCTGTGAGGAACCACAGACCTGCTACACCTACGACAGGAACCAGTGCTACAGCTCCCCCGTGTCCCTCCTGCACCACGGGGAGGTGATGCAGGTTCCAGCAGCTCTGACACCAGAATCCTGCTTCGCCGAGTAGCCAGGCTCTCTGCTGTGCCAGAGCCTTGCAGCACTCCTGTTCCTCTCCAAAATGTATGTAGAGCACCACAGGGCCTGGATGACAGCCCCCCAAATGCCTGCTCCTACAGCAACCCAGCCTGTCTCTTCCCATTCCCAACCTCAGCCTGGTGCCATCTCCCAAGAGCAGCTCCTGCCTGCCAATGTCCCATCTCATGTCCCTGGCACGTACCTGCAATGCCGTGCTGTGCCTCATAGGGACCAGATCCCCAGCAGATATAGGCAGTCATTCCCCTGAAGTCAAGGCAACTACACTGATTTCCAGCTCTGGAGAAGCTGTCCTTCTCAACCTCCTGCTTGTCTCCCCCCAGCAAGGCTGCCACAGACATCAGCAGGGGTGTCTGTGCCCTTCCCTCCCTGAGCAATCTAAAGCGACCTCTGCACAGCCTTCATACCAGGCCTTGGATGACATTAGCTGCATTAATGCCCTTAGAAGAGAGCTGTAAAACCATGGCTGAGAGAAAAGATGAGGGACCCTTGTAGCACTTGGACATCTGCAGGCTTCCTGTTCTCCCAGATTCAGAGAAGATCAAAGGATGCTGCTACCCTGAAGTGTTTTGCAAAGTTGCCAAGCCCTCGACTGTGCCAGGAATTACTTAATGCTTAACTCTTCTGGGAGATGTTGAGCATTTCACTTTCCCCACTGCTTTACTGATACTGCAGCCTTCTTCCACCCCTGCTCCTAGTTCAAATGGTGCAAAAAGAAAAAAAACAAACTATCAAGCTGGCTCAAATTTCTTTACTTGTTCCTCATCTTGCATTTAAAACCTAAAAAAATACTAAGAATGCAACATAAATTGCTAGAGTGGAACCCTAGTTCAGGGTTCAGAATCAGAGTAATGAAACAGGGAAAGCCTTATTCCCACAAATGTAGTTTTCTTAGTGAAACATTCAATAAACTCTTTTCTGCATCAGTCTGTGTGTTCTAGTCCAATTCAATGGAAGGCATAAAAGGAAGCCAAACCTATAATCATATTCTTTTCTCTTTCACAGTTAATCAAACTCTCCCTAAATAGCTGCTTATATTTACAGGCAAAGTCTCCCAAAATACCAGAATAGAAATATTTCCATGCACTTGCAGAACCTCTGACAGATTGAGGCTGAACTGGTTTATCATTTTTAGGATCAGTTCTGCATCACTGAGCTGCTTTGATTCCCAATCAGTGCAGGATCAGTCTCAAAACCCAAACATCACCTAAATTAACTCTTGAAACTGCAATCCACAGATCACAAGTTTTCATCACCCCTGAATAGAGTACTTTTAAGACAGGTGATCTGGGAATATTCTTTCATGTGCATGGTGTCTGTCCTAAAGAAAAAATCTTGTGGGGCCAAATTTTGAGGAGCAAAGGTATAAAAAAAGGATTAACATAAATTATTCTGATGCTATACCAGAGTTATGAAAAACAAACTTGTAAAAATGCCATTTCCCCCCCTCCTTCACACAAAAATAAGCCAATTTGAAGAAATGCTAAGAGCAAAGAGCCTCTTGGCAGCCTAAGAATTGCAGTGGGCCTGTATAACTCAACAAAATTTGTCTCAAAGACATCTTCATCTTCAAAATCCTGGTATTCTCCAGCCTCAGAATGCTGTGATGTTGCAAGTTATTAGGCCACAGCTATGAAGCAAAGCGTGAGAGGGAGAAATCCCAGTTCTTTTCCACATCACCTCTTTAATCCTCACAAGCCATGTAAAGGTATTAATTCAAAACGAATGTTCTGGGGGTACTCAAGCAGCCTTTAGGAAGCCAGTTGGTCATTTCAAACAAACCTTTGCTAGTCAGTTACCATTACATGTGTAAAGACTGGGCTTGGCCTTTAAATAAGGATTTGCAGCAATTCCTCCCCTCAGAGGAAGGAACATTGGTGTTGCAGGCAAGGGAACACCACAGCAAGCAAAGCTGAGGCTGAAAAGCCTCTGGTGGCACACAGATAGCTCACAGCAGCACCAGCAGCTGGGCTGTTCCTCTCCCCCTGGAGCTGCAAGTGTCTGTGCATTCTGAAACCATTACAGGAACATCCCCCAGTTCCCTTGAACAAAACAACACAGTTCCTGTGCCTCAATCTGCAAATAACTTAGGAATCATGACCCAGAAATAAATCATCCTATTGGACTTACAGACTTTCTTTTTTGATTTTTTTTTTCTTTTAAGGAAAAGGGCATTGACACTGTTCTCAATTACAAAATTACAAGTATTAAGTCCAGGAAGACAAATTCCCTACAGCCATTAAGGGGCAAGAATTGACATGGATTTTAAATGAAGTGCTGGCAATCACATACATTAAATGTGTTCAAATAAAACCTCCCAGACATGGTAAAAACTCCAACTCTATGGCTCTTAATAGGATAAAAAGCTGGGGCTGACTGCAGCAAGGGCACAAGAGAGGCAAGAGCTGCCCGTCTCCAAACTCCCAGTGTAACATCATGTGCAATTCTACCCCATTTATGAGCCCTGCAGCCCCGACTACTGCTTAACTGATGGAAAAAATACAGAAATAAAGTGCAGAGAAACATCTTCCTGTCTTAATAGCAACTTCAGTAACAGCTCACCCTTCGTTGCAGTTCCTAATCGAGCCTAATTCCCCTTTAGAACAAAACCCATTGTTTCAAGTTTGTGTGTGCTGGTTCTCTGTTTTCTTTCAGAGCATATTTAACCCATGTATCAACTACTCAACAAAAAAAGGAAAACCTCTCAATATACTGTCATAGTAGAAGCCCTTACAATAGGTAATAATTCCATACTGGAAAACACTTAATTAAAAGGGAAGGGAAAAATGCCAAACTTGTTCTCTGTAATCCCAACAACAGACATTGTTTAGAAGCATTGAATAGAAACAGAAAAAAAGTGTCTTAAGGAAGAAAGCCAGCTGTTCTCTTGTACTTAAATAAAATATAAAAAACCCTGTCAGCTCTCATCCTCAGAAAAATTAAAGCTTAATAAACACATGTGAACCTCATAAAATATGCAAACAAAAAACTTACCTTTCCTTCCCTACCACAACCACCAGTGCTCTTTATAAATTCCTTGCTTAATGTGTTAATGAAGCAAATATACATTAAATATGCCACTGAGCTCACAAAGCAACATAAGGAAGCAAACTGAGAGGTTTTTCCCTAATATTGGCAATTAGGCTCACTAACACAACCACACCATCCCCAAAAAAGAAGCAGCTGGTCTTTTGCAGGTGGATTCAAGCATTCCTGGCTCAATTAGCCATGGAAATCAAATCAATCCGTGTGCAGGAGACAACAGGCTTGGGGTATAAGGGGCTGAGTTATTTTGTTGGGCAATAATAAGGGTGGTGGTAAGGCAACTTACCACAAAGATAAGTTTGTTAGTAAAAACTGTTTGCTTGCTTTTGGATTTTTTGGAGATGCTGGTTGAAAGATTAATTATGCAGCTTAATTTTGTACATTCATTTAGTACACGAGTTGGATGGTTATTTTCACACAGATCTAACTTTTGTGGCTTCTTAAGTAAAAACTGGATAAAAGACCCATAAAGTTGGATTTTTTTCATTAAAGGCATTATAGGGAATGTTCTCTTGTGCACTGGTTGTTTAATAATGCACATCTTAATATTAAATGAGTCAAAATTGTTTAGGAAGATGATTTTTATTTGTGCTCTACTTATATGTAGCAAAACAGAATTAGTTTGTTCGTCTCACCTTGTTAATAACCTTTATAGAAATCAGAGCAATAGCCTTGCTCCTGCAGAGATAATAAATATTTAGTGCTTTACCCTGGAGTGTGGATAAAGCTGTTTTGCTCCGTGCCTTTCCCGAGCAGTGTGGCTGTTCCTCCTGCAGGTGTTGTGCTGTAGTCACTCAGTGACTTAATCGTGTTGGAGCAGTTTAGGGGGAGGCTGAGCTCTTCTGCTGCTTTTTAGGTTGGATAAGGTCTGTATTGTGGTGTTTTGGTTTTACAAAACTTTGAGCTATGGGTGCTGAGATAGGCATGGACCACAAAAGGGACAGGATCAAGTGGGTTCCTTGGCTGGATCATTTAGAGTGTTCAATAAAGTAAAGCTGCCTGAGAGTAGAGGCTAAGCAGGTCCAGGTGCTAATGAACCAAAGTAATAGCTGGCAAAGGAAATGTATAGAATGTTAATTTACCTCTTTTGGTGGTGGGGGGTTTGCTGTTGTTCTGTACACTTCGTAGCAGGTTTTTCCACTATCTTCGTAGTCATTTTGCTCTCCAAGTGATGTTGAGGACCTTTTCTTGAGGGTTGTGTAGGTAAGTAGAGGAGGATGTGCTATTTTTGCTGTAACAGGTACAAAGCCCGGCCTCACCTGGGCTGGTACGTTCAGGTTGCCACTGGCAGCTGTGTGCTTAGGCGGCTGCAGCTGGCTCTAGAATTGTTACCAGCACAGGGAAAAGCCTTTCCGTCAGAGAAGTGTCGGTGGCTTTAATAAGAACTTGTATTAATGATCTTTGGACTGTATCATGTTTAAGCCTTGATGATGCTTTTAATAGATGTTCTCTGGCTGAACGTAAGAGCTCTTATTGGACAGGAATTATTTACTACTGTTGGCCAAGTACACTATATCAAGGAATGGCAATATTTCTATAGTGTAAATAAGCAATTGCCTAAAGCAAGTATAAACTACACAAACGAAGAGCTCAGCTTTCTATTCTCTTGATCAAAACCTAAACCTTAAGAAGACTAAACTAGAATTAACTTTCTTTCCTCACTGAGAATTCCCTTCTAACGATGACCGCTTCTATGGTGATTATTTGTGATGCGCTGTGAAGCGTCTTCCCTCCAAGCAGCTGGAGCGGGGGGAGGAGAGCGAATGCTGGGCTGGAGCGGCAAGGCCGGAGCGCTGCGAGAAGTGCCCGGGAGGCTGCGGCGGAGGTGCCCCGGTGCCGGCCGTGCCCGCTGGGCGTTTCAGCCCGGAGCAGCCCCGGTCCCGGCCGGGCCCGCTGGGCGTTTCAGCCCGGAGCTGCCCCGGTGCCGGCCGGGCCCGCTGGGCGTTTCAGCCCGGAGTTGCCCCGGTGCCGGCCGTGCCCGCTCGGCGTTTCAGCCCGGAGGTGCCCCGGTGCCGG
>VYXF01005274.1:170095-183918 GCA_013397295.1 Polioptila caerulea | reverse complement strand
GGTTTGTCCCTCGGCGGCGGCCGTCCCGTCGGGGGCGGGCCAAGATGGCGTCGGCCAGCTGAGTGCTCGCGTGGTGCGCTCCTGGTGCCGGTGCCCGCAGCCATGTCGGGCCGCCAGGGCAACAAACTGCCCAGCAACCTGCCGCAGCTGCAGAACCTCATCAAGCGCGACCCCACCTCCTACACCGAGGAGGTGCGCACCGGGGGAGGGGCTGGGTGGGCTGCGGGACGCGGACGGGAGTCCGGGCGGGTGTTGCTGAGCTGTTCCCTGTGTGTGCGCAGTTCCTGCAGCAGTACCACCACTACCAGTCCCATGTGGAGATCTTCACCTTCCAGCCGGACAAGCCCAGTAAGGAGCTGGCCGAGCTGCTGATGTTCCTGGCGCAGGTGAGCCCTGTGCTTGGCCTCAGTGGCTCTGACTGATGCACAAACAATTGAACCGCTTGCGCGCCCCTCGCCAGGCCCGCGAGGTAGCCCCGGCTGTGCTCTAGAGCCTCCGCTTGCCCTGTCCCTTGCAGGTTGCCCACTGCTACCCCGAGCACATGGCCAGCTTCCCGCAGCAGCTGAAGGAGCTGCTCTCCTACCACCACACGGTCCTGGACCCCGACCTGCGCATGGTGAGGCCCCGCCTTGGGCTCGCCCTGCCCCTTGTGTGAGCTGAGAGCCGGTGGTTTGCCCCTCCATACAGAGCACTGTGCAACTTGGCTTCTCTTACAGACCTTCTGTAAGGCTCTGATGCTGTTGAGAAACAAGAATCTGATCAATCCCACCAGTCTGCTGGAGCTCTTCTTTCAACTGCTGCGGTGTCACGATAAACTGCTGCGAAAGGTGAGGTGTGCTGACAGAAATCTGAGTCTCCAGTGGGTTCTGACCCACTTGCCAGAGGTAATGGCAGAATAGGCAGCTATTCTCTGCTTGGTTGGGAAAATTGAGTTTAAAATAGCTCAGCTGTTTCAGCAGGCAGTGCTGGAGGCAGGGCTCCAGCTCTGTATTGGACTAGTAACAGAGTTCTGCTGCTGTAAGCACCTTGCTGATGCAGGCCCATCCTGTTTGGGATTGGGGAGTTTGGTTGTGTCTGCAGGTGAAAAACCTGACTGTCAGAACAGGCCTGTAATAGATGTGGGCAGGATTTGAAGCAGTATTTGATGCTGTTCATTGTCCTGCCTGTAAATTCAGTGTGATTTTCAAGTACAGGAGCCTTCACAGGGTGCTCTGCTGTTCCTTTTCCTTCTGTAACTCAGAGATGTTCTCAGGGGTGATCAGCTGGGTCCCCTGCCAGTGCTTGGGCTCAGGGCTGCCTCTGAGTGTGTTCCTCCCTGCCATGTCTCCACTTGCAGACCTTGTACACTCACATTGTGACAGACATCAAGAACGTCAATGCTAAACACAAGAACAATAAAGTGAACACGGTAGGTGCCTTGGCTTTCCTTTTCCTTGGCTTTCAACTGACCTCCTGCTGTTGTGGAACACCTCCAAAAAGGTGTTTTCAACTTCTTTTCTAGGCTCTGCAGAACTTCATGTACACGATGTTGAGAGACAGCAATCCCACTGCTGCCAAGATATCTCTGGATGTGATGATAGAGCTTTATAGAAGGAATATTTGGTGGGTCTGGCAGGCTTGTGTGGATTTACCATTTATTGTGGGGCACAAATAGTCCAAAACATGATGCAGGGGATAGTGACTTAAATAGATTTAATTGTAGCCCAGTGGAGCTGTTCCAAGGAATTTAGCTGAGAAGAAAGAATGTCTTGTGTGAAACAAGTTACTTAAACATTTGCTAAGAATTAATTTTCTGAGAATCATGTGAAATTGCCAGACTTGAAATAAAAGCTGTGGTGTGTTTGGGTTTTTTTTCAGGAATGATGCCAAAACAGTCAATGTCATCACAACTGCCTGCTTTTCCAAAGTGACCAAGGTGAGAACAGAAATCACTTGATACACTGAATGTTACCTTGGCTACTTTTTTCACGTGGGTGTAACTTAATATGTTGTTATAGCAAAGTTCACTGATTTGTCTGTTGCTTGTTTTATTCTCAAAATTACTNGTGGTTTCAACTTCTTTTCTAGGCTCTGCAGAACTTCATGTACACAATGTTGAGAGACAGCAATCCCACTGCTGCCAAGATATCTCTGGATGTGATGATAGAGCTTTATAGAAGGAATATTTGGTGGGTCTGGCAGGCTTGTGTGGATTTACCATTTATTGTGGGGCACAAATAGTCCAAAACATGATGCAGGGGATAGTGACTTAAATAGATTTAATTGTAGCCCAGTGGAGCTGTTCCAAGGAATTTAGCTGAGAAGAAAGAATGTCTTGTGTGAAACGAGTTACTTAAACATTTGCTAAGAATTAATTTTCTGAGAATCATGTGAAATTGCCAGACTTGAAATAAAAGCTGTGGTGTGTTTGGGTTTTTTTTCAGGAATGATGCCAAAACAGTCAATGTCATCACAACTGCCTGCTTTTCCAAAGTGACCAAGGTGAGAACAGAAATCACTTGATACACTGAATGTTACCTTGGCTACTTTTTTCACGTGGGTGTAACTTAATATGTTGTGTCCGCAAAGTTCACTGATTTGTCTGTTGCTTGTTTTATTCTCAAAATTACTCTCATGGGAGGAGGTGGAGCTTGGCAGCTTATCTTGTAACAAATGTAGATTGGTGTGGGGAGTGTGGATGTTCTTTTCACTGCTCTTCAGAGTGGACTGTCAGGATATCACCTCCTTAATGTCAGCACTGTGAGCCTTTGGTGGATTGAGGAGAGCAGCTGTCCTGCCTGGGGCCTCACTGAATATTGGGCCTACTGCATTGGCTCTGGAGGCTTTCAAAACTTGTACTATGGCTTGAGACAAGGTTTTGCCCTGTGAAGATCCACAGGTGGTTCTATTGAATAAAAGTCAGCCAGCCAAAACTACAAACCTAACCAGCAAAACTATCTGAATTGATGCAAGTTGAGAGTTCTGAGCATCATCATGGCTCTCACCTGTGTCAGGCTTCCTGACAATGTTGACATGGAGCAAGTAGATTGATACAAATTTCCAGGATGGTAAAGACAATTGGCAGCTTTGAATTGGCTCCAGGCATTGTGGCAACTCAGGTGCTTTTTGGTTCTAATTGCCTCTGAGTGATGATGGGCAGCTAAAATTGTCTGAATCTGTCAAACACTTGTGGCTTTCAGTCTGTAACTTGGTTTGTTTTCTGATCAGATCCATGCCTATAAAATACACTGGCTAAATCTCTGCACAGCTTAAGGTGTGGGGTGGCTGTAAATTCTGCCAGCTTGTCCCATGTGAGCTCACTTTGCTTTTCAGGTGTTAGTTGCTAGTTTGAAGTTCTTCCTTGGGAAAGACGAGGATGAGAAACAGGACAGCGAGTCGGAGTCTGAGGTGGGTGTTGTGACCAAATATTCCTTCCTCTGTTTTCCAGACCCATGTTTGGTTCTGTTCTCTTGATTGGCTCTGCCAGTCTGTCTGCCTCTGTGCTACTCACTGTGCTGTCTAGCTGTCTGCAGGTGTTTCTGTGATTCACAAACGATTTCACTTTCTGATAGCTGGCCCCAAGTGATGGCAGCATGTCGTTGTTGGCTGTTAAAAGAGAAATGCTAAGAGCTCTTTTCTTTTTAAATGCTGGTACCTGTGTGTTCTGACACTTAAGAAAGGGGATGGTTTTCAGCATATGTGGTATTGAAAAGTACTGGTAGCTTGTTTCTGTGAGTGCCACTTGAAGCCTGGGTTTACCTGAGTGTTGTGTTCCTTCCCCAAGGATGATGGCCCCACGGCCAGAGATCTGATGATGCGCTATGCGACCAACAAGAAAACCACCAAGCGCAAGAAGAAACTGGAGAAAGCCATGAAGGTCCTCAAGGTGAGCAGAGGGCTGACTTCCCCTCAGCTTGGCCTAATCCTTCTACTACAGAAGTCTTGTTGCCCTGCTTATTTAGCTGCAGATGGCAGATCATGCTGTGTGGTTGAAAATGGGGATAGGTTTTAAAATCCTCTCGAAGAGACAGCTATCTTTTGATAGCAACCTTGGAACTGAAGCACTTTACTCATAGAGAGAAATGTCTTTTACTCTTATTTCCATGCAGAAGCAGAAAAAGAAGAGCAAGCCAGAGGTGTTCAACTTCTCTGCCATTCACTTGATCCATGATCCCCAAGGTGAGGGTGCAGTGAATTCTTAGTGCAATTTGTGTTAATCTAACAGCACTTGATTTGTTTTTTCATCTGTTCCAGTGAACCTCTGGGGGATGTCATTTTCTCAGATTAACCCAAAATGTATCTAAAAAATTTATTTTCAATGCTGACTCAATGCTTACGGTGTTGGGGAACATCTGCTGGTTCCCTCTACTGGACCTGGGCATAGCAGCCTTTTAGGCATATGAGAAGTAAAAGAACCCATTGGAGTAAGTGCTTTGGTCACTCCTCTGTGAAAGGGCACTGGGGCTTTGAAGGAAGAACAAATCCAACTGCCTCTTCTGACCATAAGCCCATTTGAGTTCTGTGTTGTGCTCTTTTGTTTGACTGCAAATCCATTTTGCTTCTTCCAGATTTTGCTGAGAAACTGCTGAAGCAGCTGGAGAACTGCAAGGAGCGATTTGAAGTGAAGATGATGCTCATGGACCTAATATCCAGGCTTGTTGGAATACATGAGGTAGGTATTTGGATAATTTTTATGGTGGTCTCTTGGTAGCCAGCCTGGTTTGGTTTGGCCAGCATCTTCTGGCCTTGTGTCTCTGGAAAATAAGGTTTAGTTTTTCTGTATGTCCAGAATTGTGTAGGGATGGTCAGGGAGTTGCCAGTAGCCTCATGGAATGGCACAATGGTACAGACTCTGGGGTACTAAGCAAGCACTCCTAGAGAAAGATACTGGTCTGGAATAGCTGAGCTGAACCTAAAGACTAGAGGAGAACTTGGTGCTTCCCAAGACCTTGCTGGGAAGCTGCTCATGCTGACCACAGAGTTGTTGGTCAGGTGTTGCTGCACAAGAGGGACACTGGCAGCTCCTGCACTTGGAGGGTTTGTGTGGACTACCCAGTAATAAAATGTTTGCACTGGAATTAAGTAAAGAGTAATCCAGTCCAAGTTGGGCAGTTTCAGAGCAGATAAGGATTTCAGTGGTAAGGACTAGGTGCAGAGAGACTGCAGCTCTGTTTAGCTTGGTGTAGTTCATTGTTCTTGTCCCACAAATATCAAACTCAACATAGGAGACCACATTTTGCTGTAAAATCTGAGGCATTGGCAAGCATGCTAGAATGAGATGGTTTTACCAGGTATCAGTTTATGAATGTGATCTCAAGTACAAAGACAAGAAGATAATATGTTACAATTTGCCTTGCAGCTTTTTCTTTTTAATTTCTACCCCTTTGTTCAGAGGTTCCTCCAGCCCCATCAGAGGGGTAAGTAGCTACTCTAGGTACTGCTGATCCCTCATGTCTCATGTACAGGCATTTGATGGAAGAGGCAATGAAAATGGACAGGGAGCAGTGATTTGGTGGGAAGTGGGAGCAGTCCAGTGTGGACAAAGGAAGTACAAGTCCTTGACTGCCAAAAGTGCCAGGTGCTTTGGACTTGTGTGAAGGCTGTGTGCACTCAGGGCTCCTTACCTGAGGATTTGAGAAGCTCCAGCAAAGAAATAAAAGGAATCTGAGTCCTTAATCCTTTCTAGCTAAGCTAAGCATGACTGCCTTAAGCTGCTTCCTTTTACTGTTGTTTGACTCCAGGTCTGGAGCATTTCCTTTTGCTTTAGCGGGCTATTGCAGCTGGGTGGAGGCCAGAGAGTTCCTAATGCTTGGTGGGAGAGGAGAAACAGTTGTCCCAAAGAAGTTCAGGCTGAATGGTTTGGGGCCTGACTGAGCAGCTTGTTGGGTTTTAAGGGATGTGTTTATTGGCTGGACCAAGCTGCAGCACTATGTTTTGGCATATTCTTCTTGCTTTTCCTCCAGAAGTGACAAGGATTCTCCTGTTTGCTGCACAGGCTTCACATCAGCTGGTACCACCTGAGGTCAGTGTTCCACCTGTGATGGATGTTAAATGTGCAGCAAGCCAGCATGGAAATGCAACTGAGTGTGTGTGTGTGTGGCAAGGGGGAAGGGGAATTGGTCAGATTGTTTGGAAAAGCTTATGGCAGCTGCAGCAATTTTTGCAAGTTCTGAGCCACTGTTTCATAAAGAGGGGGGGGAAATGTTTGTTTTATTTTCTGCAAGAAAATTTGTTTTTAGAAAATAATTGGGAACTCTACCAGCATGTCCTGATGTGCCTTTCTATTGAAAAGGATCTGTCTGTTAATAGCATCTAAGTGTGTTAAATTTTTATTAAATATGCATTTTTTTCTTATTTTCAGATTATCCAGTCAGTGTTGATGACCATTGCCAACAACTTTGTGACAGACAAGAATTCTGGGGAGGTCATGACTGTAGGGTGGGTACAGAATTGTGTGAGTCATGTCAAACTCCAAATGTGATAAAATCTATGTATTTTTTAAAACCACTTGCAGCTTATTCCTGTTACTTGTGCTATGCTTTCAAGAAGCTGCTTCAGTTAAAAGTATGTTAGCTTCAACTTTCTATATTTTTGCTGGGGGTGTATTATGATGGATTTCTCCTCTTACACTGAATGTTGTATAAAGGCTGCATAAGGTTCTTCAAGTTTCAGGAAATTCAGTCTGTAAGTGGCACTTTCTCCTAACTGGTGTTGAGCAAATAATTAATTTTCCATATTTTCAGAATCAACGCGATAAAAGAAATCACTGCGAGGTGTCCATTAGCCATGACTGAAGATCTGCTCCAAGACCTTGTTCAGTACAAGACGCATAAAAATAAAAGTAAATATTACATGGATAGGACTTTAAACTCTTTTTTTTTTTTTTTTTTTTCCCTGTTTTATGTGGTCTTCAGTTACAGCCTTCATGGTAGTCATGTCCTATTTGGTTTTTAGGGGCTGAGACCATTTTCAGTGCTTGGGTTACATCTCTCTGTTTGGAATGTGCAGCCATGGGAGACAAAACAGTCAAGGGTAGTTATGGGAGGGGAACTAATTGACAAAAATAAAGCAAGGAAAGGGATTGTTAAGAGGAGTTAGCCCTGAGGAAGTGCTGTGCTCTGTACCAGAGAAATCAGAGGGAGCCATAACGTCAGAGAGGACATGAGTTGGCTGTAAATGCTGGTGAGCTGTGTGGGCTTTTGGTTGGCTCAGAGTTGTGCTTTTTTCCTGACTCTCTCGTTTTTCTGGGCAGATGTGATGATGTCTGCAAGAACTCTGATACACCTGTTCCGCACGCTGAATCCAGAGATGCTGCAGAAGAAGTTCAGGGTGAGCGTTTCATGTGTTTTGCACTCACTAAAAACTGATGTGCTCAGAAATGATGAGAATTGGTCTTGATATCCTCTGGAGAAGGTGGAGTCAAGTCTGTGTTCTCCCTCTGCCTGCTGCCTTTGGACTTGGTGTGCTATCCACATTTCCTTAGTTATGGTTAGATGGTGCTCCTCAAGTTCAGCCGTTTTCAGAGACGCATTCAACTTGTAATTGAGCAATTAAAGTCTGCCTTGTGAAATAGGGAAAGGTCTTTGGACCCACACCCTCCTGTTCCTCCAGGTGTTCTGGTGGGTTGGTGTTTACTACAATAGCAGTCTGCTTGATGTGTGTTGTGTTCATGCACAGGGTAAGCCTACCGAGGCCTCGGTGGAAGCCAGGATTCACGAATACGGAGAACTGGATGCCAAAGACTACATTCCAGGAGCAGAAGTACTGGAGGTTGAGGATCAAAAGGAAAAGGGAGGGACCCAAGAGGAAGGTTGGCCTTTTTTCTTTAAGAATTCTGATTTGGGCATCACTAAGATTTTATGTGGACGTGGAATCTGGTGTTAGTGGATTTTGTTTCCTGCTGTGCCTTGGCTTGCACAAGTCTACCCTTGAGTAAGTGCAGTTTTCAGTCAGTGGGGTTTGGTACTGTGTTGCTTTTTATGATATACACTGAGAAGGGGAAGGAGAGGGACAGACAGTACAGCTGTGAACTTTGTGTTCAGCTTCTCCTAAATAAGACCTTTTGAATATTATAAAGCACCAAAATAGTAGTTGGATATAATACTTGGCTTATTTAATTCAGATCCTGAGTCAGGGAAAAGAGATGGAAGAGTCTTTAAAAGCAAGGCAGAGTTTGGCAAATGAAGTCTGAGTGCCCTGAAGGTGCTGCAGGAGCTGTGCTGGAGGAATGAAGGCCCTGATGGGACAGGCTGTGTAGTTATCACTGTAACACTTGGTTGCTGAAGCTGCTAACTTCACATCAGCCAGCACAGCAGTGAAGAGCAATCCTTAGACTGTCTTAGCCAACCCAGCTATAAACCACAGCTCTTCTCTTCTTGGTTTAGGTGGCTGGGAGTGGGGATCACTATTACTGAGGAGTGTAATCAGTGTCTGTTAACTCCTGTGGTGCTTCAGGCTGTCCCAAATACACCTGGCATTCAGGATCTTGCCCTGGAGATGAGAATTGAGCTTTGTAGAGCATAGCATGGATCTTGTCCCTTGGCAAAATGCAATTAGGAGATGGGTGAAATGAATGACAGGCAGCAAGAGCAGGTGATGCAAGCATCAGTTATTGCCAGTCCAGGTAGTGAAGGTGAATTTGTGCTAACAGCTCTGTGCTTGTTCCCTAAGCAGATGGCTGGGAAAGTGCTAGTCTGAGTGAGGAGGAGGACAATGACGATGGAGAATGGATTGATGTGCATCACTCCTCAGATGAGGAGCAGCAACAAGTAGTGAGTTCCAAGTCTCTTCTATGCCAAATACAAATGAGTCTTGTATCACAGACCAGATCCTTTTGCTCTTCACCTTCATCTAGCTGCTCTTAAATATCCCCCCAGGCCTTCACAGTGAGCTGTCCTGAAGCAGTGAGGCTGAAGTGCTGTTCAGCAGTGCTGCTGAAGTGCACATGTTGTTAGGGTGGGAGGGGAGAAGGAGGAGGTAGCTCTCAGGGCTCGGTGCTTTCAGAGCTGTCATAATCAGGTGAGAGCTTGTACTCCCAAAATCTGGTGTGCATGTACTCCATTCAGACACTAGATGTTGGATCTGAGACAAGGAAGAATCCTGGTTGTAGCATTTCCCAACAAAATTAATTGCATTGCATGATGTGTATTTGGGAGGCAAGGATCGTGGGTTGTGGCTTGGGAGTTGTTTGCAAAGCTCTGATTCTTTTGTACCTTTTTTTTTTCCAAAGGCAGAAAAAGTGAAAAGCATGCCCATAGAGGAACGAAAAGCCAAAGCTGCAGCAGTCAGTACAAGCAGGCTGCTAACTCAGGAAGACTTCAAGAAAATACGTCTCGCCCAGCTTTCCAAAGAACTTAATTCTGCACCTGGCAAAGCTGCCAAGCGGAAATATATTGAAATAGATGATGAAGAGGAGGAGGAGGGCAGGTAGGATATGGGCTGTTGAGTGCTTTTTCTTAGCTGTCCTCCACTCCTGCAGCTCTTCATTGCAGCAGGGCACAGAGCTATGCTGTTGATCAGTGTTCCCTGGTGCCAACCAGAGCCTAGAATGGATCCTGGCCTGGGGGTTTGCTTATACCTGGGAAAAAAGACATGAGGAGCTTGTGGAAGGTCTATAACTGCTTGTTTGATTTGTTCAGGGCAATAGGCTTGAGAGGGTGGGTTTTGTAGCAGTAGCTGCCTGTTTATAGCTCCAGTGTTTCTTCAACTTGGTGGAAAAAGTAGAACTTGAAAAATGAGTGGGTGACTTTTGTAATGGATATCCCACGCATGAGGAACTGCCTGAAGGGAACAAAAAGCATTTGTGTCTAAATTCATGGTGGAACAGTGGCCTAAGATGGGTGAGAGACAAAGGGTGGAGAGGGCATCTTGTTTTCCTGGCCAGATGAATTTTGGTGTGGTGACATTTTTTGGATTTGTGTGTAGGGGAGAGTTGCTTTCACTCAGAGATATTGAACATCTGCATAAGAAGCCGAAGTCGGACAAGGAGACGAGATTAGCAACTGCAAAGGTGAGGAACTGGCATGTCCTTCTGCTCTGTCCTTCTGGGTTTGGCTTTGTCCTGTGCAGGAGGAAATGCTGAGGCTGCGTATCTAAGATGGATGCCCAGCTGCCATGTGGGTTTTGAGAGATGATTTGTTTGGTTCTTTGCTCTTGCATCTTGGTTGTAACAGATAAACAATCTCCTGCTGGTCACATGTGACCACGAAAATGCAAACAGACCCAGTTTTCACTGTGACTTAATAAATACAGCTGGTGTGGGAGAAGGCATGTATGAATAGAGTCATCCTGAACCCAGATTTGTTGTTACTGCCATAGAACCTGTCACCATCAGGCAGGTGCTGCTGATGGTAGGCGAAGGGAAATTGACCCCCTGTTGCTCTATTGCGCTGTCTATTCTAGGCTGGAAAAACAGACAGAAAAGAGTTTGTGAGGAAGAAAACCCGAATTAACCCATTTGCCAGCTCTTCCAACAAAGAAAAGCAGAAGAACAAGAACTTCATGATGATGAGATACAGCCACAGTGTCCGCACCAAGAACAAGCGTTCCTTCCGGGACAAACAGGTACTGCTTCATGCTGCAGATGGATGGGGCAGTGTGAGCACCAAGTTGTGGTACAGCTGTGGTGCTGCCTCCCCTCTGGCCTGAGGTGTTGCTGCTGTAACTCAGAGAAGGCCTGTGGCTTGGCTTGCCTGAGTCCTGCCCCAGAGGAGGAGCTGCTTTGCAGATTGTGGTTCACTCTCCATAGTCTCTGACCTTCCTTGTTATTTTTCTATCATGGACTCGTCTGTCCTGGCCTAGAGGCCATCTAATAGCTTGTCACAAATGCTCCCGAGGAATAGATGCAAATGCTATTTATTAGCTACTTTTTTTTCAGTTAAACAGCTAACCAGCTGCTCTCAGTGGTGAAGCCCCTGCCAGTCTAGGGTTTTACAAGGTGCTGTTAACTCACACAAATGTGTTCAAGAAATGTGTAGAATGATCCAGTGGTCCAGTTTGTTTTTCTTCCCAGATCGTGTTTTGTGCAAGTGTTTACATGCTGCTTGAACTTTGAGTTGATTCCAGAATCATATACCTTATCCAAATGATACTTGTCTGCAATTTCTTGCCTTAGGAAGGGCAAGACAGGGCCTATTAGTAGACTCAGTAGGAAATACCTGACGTTTTTCTGTTGAGCAGGAGGATGTGGACTAGTATCCTCTGTACATGTTTATTTGGCATTGTTCTGCCTCACCTCAGTTAAGGCTGACAACATTGAAACTAGCTCTCAAAACACACACACAAAACAGGCTGCAAATGAACAATCCAGGCACTTTAAGGAAGCTGCTGTTAACCCTTATACTTGGGTAAACTTACTCTTATTCTAAAGAAAATCTTGAAGCATTTTGTCAGTATTAATGTTTTAAATTCAAATGTAATGGCTAAACATTTTTTTCCCATGAAAGTTGGGCTACAGCACCAGTCTGATAACTGTAAGTATTCTGAGTGGGTTGGAGGATCATTGTTGTATGGTGCTGCATTCTGCTGCACTTTTTGGTGGTAAGATAAAATGGCCTGCTTGCTATAGTCCAGAGCTAGCTCCTTCACTAGCTTAAAGCATGTTTGAAGCACAATAATATCTCTTATGAATGCCATTATCACCCTAAAAAAATTCCTCCTTGAAAAGTAGTTTTGTAATATTCCTTCACAAAACACCAATTTTACTTACCTCTCAGCTGAACTGTAACTTTCTTGATCTCTTCTGTTTGGAACGAGTCAGTGGAATAGTTTGTTCCAATCTTTGTTGTGTAGGATTTGGTAATGCCCAGCTCTTTAATTGTACCGTGGAGTTTAGGTAAACGACCCCAGTGTTTCTGGCACTGTAATTGTTAGCATTTGCATTGCTGCTCCCAGTTTGAGCTGATGAGCTCTTAGTGTTTTTATCAGAGGCTAAAGAAATTGAAAAGAGTTCTGATGTGGTAGTGGTGTTTCCTCAGTTATTCTGCTTCTTACCTGAATATTCCTCTCTTGTTTTCTGGTTAGCTGGCTCTTAGAGATGCACTTCTGAAAAAGAGAAAACAGCTGCTAAAATAAATGCTGGAGAGAGCTTCATGACCCTTGAAGAAGTCGCCCTGGAGATGCTTATTTCCACCCACCATCACCCTGAGGGCAAGGAGGACTGTGGTGCCTTATGGATTTAGTTCTGGTTGAAAATGCAAATGGAACTCTTGCAAGCTGATGGATACTGCATCAATAGGACAGAAGCCTTAATCCTTGGAGGATTTGAATTTGTTTTTAAAACATTCGGCAATTATATTTTTATTTCATGTGATTTACTTAAAATGGGTTTTGTATGTGTAAGTATTAAAATACACAACCATGTGGTAAAAATTCTACTTGAGGCAATGAATGACTAAGCAACAGAAAGGAAAGAGAATATTGTGGTCAGTCTATAAAGCATTTGGGTGTAATGTCTGTGCCTGTCTGAGGGGCGTGACTGTACAGATGGAGTGTGCTGTTGTCTAAGCAGCTGGCTTTGACCAATTTAATAATACCAGATTCATCTGTGATGCAGGTAAAATTAATTCAAGAGTTGTGGGGAGGAACAATTCATTATGGCTTGCTAAGAAAAGAATAATAAAATTAGTGTATTGGGAGATAGGGGTTTTTGTTGCCATTTAAGTACAAAAATAGTATCATATGCCAGAGAAAAAAGGAGAGTTTTCCTATAGTGGTGTGCCTTCTGGTGGGCCTTCCCAGGGTCTCTTGGCAAGTACATGCAAGAATCATGTGGATATCTGGATTCCTTGTCTAAGGCTGAACTTGTGCTTTAGCCTTGACCTCTGTTGGGACCATTAATGGGTTCTTTGTACCTTCCCCAGCCACCTGTTTTAATGGAGTTGATAAAGTATTTATAACTTGAGGGAGTTATTTAATCTATCCTTTTTCCAGGTCTGTTAGAAATTGGTTTCTTTGTGTTGCAGAAAGAGGTGCAACATGCATAATATAATGGAAATGTATTTGGTGGGGTGCTTTTTTTTCTTTCTTTTTAGGAAGTCAGATGAATATTCATATTCCATGGATTCCATCACTTAGCTATTTGCTGAATTTGTATTTGTAATAACTTTAATTCTTTATTATATGGGTTTTGTACCTTCCTTCCTAGAGCACAAAAACTTAGGCTCAAGGGAGAGAAGGACGAAGTAGGATATATTTTTTTTTTTACAGCTTTCTATGTTTTGCTCAAATTGTATGTTCCTGCTTGAGGGGAGGTCAGGGATTGGTACTCTGCAAGGAGAGCAGTGAACTCTCAGGTGGAGGAGCACATGGAGCTGGGAGCTGGAGTGCTGTGGGAACGGAGTGTGGAGCAGGGGCTGGAGCCAAAGGTAGGGGCAGGAGAAGGAAAGTACGATCTGTAAACCACAGTTGTACTGGTGGGGGCGTTTTTTTTCTGCTGAACAGCTGCGCAGTTTGCCTTTTTGTGCATGTGTTCAGCAACTAATAACCTCTGACACTGAAAGGGAGTGGCCATTTTTTGCCCCCGCAGTTGAGGACAAGTGTCTGGTCTCCTCTGTTGTTGTGTACAGCCTCGCTGTGCTAGCCAGCACGCTGACAGCTCTGCCAAGCGTGGGTTTGTCCCCTCTGCCCTCGTTGTGGAAGCGCCAGAGTCGGGCCGGCTTTCACCGGCTTGGCCCCGCAGCGGCAGTGCCGGGGCAGTGCACGCGTTACCCGGTGCCATATCCCTGCTGCCGGGGTTGCTCTGCCCGTGTCTCACGGGACCAAGCGGGCTCCGGGCGGGCGGGCGGTGCCGCCTCGGGGCGGGCAGGGCCGGGGCGGGCCCTGCGGCGCGGGGAAGGGCGGGCGGG
>VYXF01005274.1:129169-165856 GCA_013397295.1 Polioptila caerulea | reverse complement strand
GTCTATCAAGTGACAAGCAGACTGACTTTTTTTTTTTTTTTTGTGCTTTGCAAAATGTGAATGGTTAAATAGTAACAAAATTGGCCTTCTGTTTTTTGTGCTTTGCCTATTTTTCTCAGTAACACAAGCACTATCACTATCTCTTTCTTAGCTGTTTTATTATTTCTGTGGAATCATTCCTGTTTTAATATTTCAGTCAGATGAGTAGTGAGGTGATTATTATCACTCCTGTCATGACAGGTCTGAGATACTTTTTGGAAAGCAGGGGTGTTAATCCAGCTGCTGTAGTTGACTGTCAGTTGGAATTATGTTTATCTATATTTCACTTGAAGGTTGTGCTCCTTGTTGGCATTTCTCCTGTAAAATGTTGATACATTGTGCTGATTGGCACCTACCCTGTCTCACTGCATATAAATCACATTTAAAGCAATTTTTTATTTCTCCCCAGATGGTGGTAAATGGTGGGAAAATGCCATAGCTGCTTTCCTCAATAGGAATTACCCTGTCAGCTGGCTCGTGCGGGATGTAAGTGCACTGAGTTGTTCTTCTATTTGACAGTTGTGCCACATTTGTCCTTAAATATCTAGAAAATTACAATCAGTGGCACAGAAGACCTAGCAACTTGATAAGAAATGGATTTCTCCGGAGGAACTAAGTGTGGACCCTGTATTCAGTAATGAGGCAGTTCTGGCCCTTCTGGAAGGCAGCCTCCTGTGCCAAAGGTCCTGGAGAAGCTGTGCCAAGACTTCCTTCCTCGGGAGTGTTTCAGCTAGCTGCAACTTGTGTCGTAACCAGTTCAGACAGATGTGCTCCTAGATGGTGAATACCTGGGCCAGGGGTTGTTTTATACTGTTTGTTATGTTGCTGTGTTAATAATATTTTCAAGTAGCACTTCAGAGTCAATTACCATTTTCAGAAAAGCTCTTCTTCTTTGTTCTTTTGAAGATGTCCCAGTGCTTGTTTTTGTGCTTAACCTCACTGCCTTCTCCTTTTTGTCTTAGACCCTGAGTGAAGCAGAGGACTTCCAGTCTGCTGTTCTCAGACTGGCTCGCATTCCCATCATTGCTGAAGTTTACTATATTGTGGGAGGTGTCTCACCCAAAGAAGGCATGGTCATAACGAGGAATAGAAGAGGGCCAGCAGATCTCTGGCCCCTCGATCCCTTAGGTGGAGCGTAAGTAGGGAAAAACTACTTCATTTTTGCTTCTCACATTCCCTTCTGAGTGACTGGCTTAGTGGCACAACTTCCTTGAGAGATCTGGGACACCTCTTGGTCATGGTTACAGCAGGAGATCAGAGGTCACCCACACCCTGTTCCTGTGTTCCACAGTTGATGGTAAAGGCTGTTACATCTACCAGCACAGGGCCCTTGGGCTTGCAGCAAGGGGAGGGAGTTGCCTTTTGAGTAAGTTTTTTTCCTTTTGGCAATACAGGGATATACTGATTGTTGGACTTGCTGCACTCCCTACTGATTGACCTTTTGTTTGTTTATATGCTTGTTACAGGTGGTTTCGTGTGGAGACAAACTATGATCATTGGACTACCCCTCCCCCTTTTGATGATCGCAGGTAAATTGATTGGAAGCTCTGTGGGGAGAGAACACATTTCAAAAGTGGCCAGAGGTGTGGGCACGTGTTTTCTCCTTGATCAGACAGCTCATTCAGTTCCTGTAATGCCACTCTGAAGGGAATACGTATGGTGTAGGGCAATATTCATAGATGCCAGAGCAAAGGGTGTGAGACAGTGATTAGCATAAATAATGAGAAATTGCAAAGATAATGCATAGGCCCAAAACTTGCTCAGAAAGCCAAGTTTAGTAGAAGGTAAATTACTTTGGCAGTGCTGCAGTATTGTATGGTACTAGGAAGGTGCTTACATGGGATTTTTAGGCTGTGCAGTGTGCAAAAAGGGATTGGCAGGTTCCTTCTTGGGATGTACTTAATGCCGTAGTAACAGGAGCTTTAACACTGTGAGATGAGATCCAGTCACACCACTTGGGGTTATTTTAGCCCAAAGCAGGCATTTCACTGTCAAGGCCTTTTTGTAGTAAGATGGTGTTTGTGTTGCTGCTTTGTAGCCTTTGGAACAGACAGGTGTGTTTCATTGTTCATGTGTTGCTTTCCCACAGAACTGCAGCCATCAAAGCTCTCAATGCTACTGGACAGCACAACATCAATTTTGATACGCTCTTTAAGGTAATTTTCAAATTCTGCATTGTGAGTTGCTCTTCAAGTTCTTTAACAGAGCAGAAGAGTTGTTTTATCAGGGATGTAAAAGCTGTGCTTTATTGTGGGGGACAAGGTTTACTGCACAGCTGTCTCTAGGGGGGTTGAAGACTGAAAGTTGTTCAAAATGCTTCTTGACTCCTATTTAGGAATTTTGTAATGGTTGACCAGTTCAGGTGGAAAGTGCAGGAGGTGAATCCCATCATCTTTGGGCAGTTTCTTATTTCAAGCACTGTCACTTTGTGGTAGACATGGTGAGCTTTGAGAATTGGAATGTCTTTCAGAGGGACTTTTTGAAAGCCCTTCTGTAGAATGGTCTGATGTTTAAAAAAGGCAAGAAGTCCTTGACTTTATACTATTCCTTTGATAACTTTATCCTACTGCTGTTTTGAAATAGCTATTTATTTCCTTCTTTATCTACCCAAATGACAACTCTTCAAACTTTCTGTACAGGTGTTGTCAGTGAAGCCAGTCTTAAACAAGTAAGTATTAGATTGAGAGATGTTGATCTGTGCCTCAGGCCCTTTAAAAGTACACCACAGACTTCCTTAGGATCTTCCTTATGTGTCTGAGTCTTGTGGTTTCCCAGCTTAGATTTTGGCTTGTGCTCATGACCCTCTATTTCCACTTCCACAACACTGTTCCTTTTGGCCTACCACTTCAATTAGGGAACTGCTTTTGTTTGGGCTCAGCTTGGTAATGGGAAATTGCTTTGGAGTAGTGAAACCAATGACTCCTTTGGAGGAGCAGCTGGATGTCACACTGACTGCTTTGCCCACTTTTGGAAACGCTGGGTTGGTGTTAACACTGACAGTAGCTTTTTCTGCATGTTCTGATGTAGCTCTGATGAATGTGTAATAAAGTAAATGGGATAAAGCTTTTAGATACTGTTTACTGGATTTCCAAGAGATCTATTTCAGTACACCATTCTTCTGTGCTGTTCGAGAAATTGCACTTTTGCAGGTTATCATGTTACGGTTTACTTTTACACGGAGCTCAGTATATTCTCTGCATCAGTCAGTGTCACTGGGACTTGGCAGTGGCTTCCTCTGCCTCTCCTCTGCCTTGTCAATGTGAGGAATCTTCTCAGCTGTGACATAGCTACAGTACCAACTGTTTAATACAGTTCCTCTGTTGTGCTGTGTGTGAAAGAACGCTAAAAATTATTGCCAACAGTCTGTAATTTGATCAGTCTCTTTTCCTAATCCTTCTGTACCTAAGCAGAACATTTGTTTCCACAAAACTGTCCTGCAGCTTTGCTAGCTTTGCTGCCTTTGGCACGTCACTCACTCGCTGTGTTGCTTTTCCCTGCCAGTAACACAGTGTACACCACAGTCATGAGCGCTGCACATCCGGATCGGTACCAGACGTGGATGAGAACTGAGCACTGAGGAGCTGCAAGTGCCAGAGGTGTAAGTGCATCTGTCCTTACACAACCATTTCAGCTGCAGAGTCACTGAGGGACAAAGCTTTGCAATGGCACTCTGGTGACCCAGTCTGAAGTCCTGATTCTGCTTGTTTATTGCTCTTGGATAAATACCTTCCCCCACGTTGTTTTAGAGGGAGTTAATTACTGACTCTCCTAGTGAAATGCTTGGAGATGATCTTAGAGTTTTGATCAGAGAGGAAGAGATGGATGTTGCAACCTAAAGGCAGAGGTTTCCTCTGGGAATGTTTTGGCTGTTTTTACCACTCCCCACTATGGCACTTGCTTGTCTCCAGGTGGATGATAAAAGGAAGCCCTGCCAGAGGGAACTGAATTCCAGCAGGAAAGGATGGTGCAATAAGCACCAAGAAAAGTCAAGCTTTGTTGGTAACTGCTGTCACCAGTGACTGCATGTGAGCAGCATCCTTTGGGGGCTTTATCCTGTGAATACTGTGCAGAATAAGTCCAAGTTCTTGAGCTCACAAGGTGCCTCACAGGACAGCTTCAGGGAGATATTACGAGAATTTCTATGTGAAGAAACTGGTTGCATGGCCTTGGCAAGAGCACAAGAAGCTGTATTCCAGTTGAAAGAGTTTTTAAACATATTGTTGCTATTATATTTGCAGCAGTTCTGTCAGATCTGATTTTAGCAAGAGTAACTCTTTCTAGAGATTGTATAGAACTTGTTTTTCACTTAACTCTGGACAAACCTGTGCTCTCTTGCCTATTTTTCTAGTTCAACACACTGGGTGAGAAGCTGAAGCTGTGCAAGACTAACATATGCTTTTAAAATCACACCTGGGAGCAGTACAGTGGTTTTGGTCCATGAATGATGTGAACCATTCAGAAAACAGTGATTTGTTGACTCTTTCAAGTGTTGCAGGTGATCCTGTTAATGACCTGTAATGGCAGTTTGAAATTTTTTGTAATTAAATTGATGCTGACTAGATGCTGATGGGTAAAAATGACTTGTTTTTTTTTTTTTGTAAGAGTTGTGTGTGTGCAATGTACTTCTGTGCTGACTAATAAATATATTTTGTAACTTACATAGCCTGTGGGTCTGAAATAATTAAGTAAAAATATTCTGCTGATAGCTTGATGTATGAAGGCTTGTGGGGTTACTTCTATGTCATCATCCTTTTCTCCCTCAAGGAGAGAGGAGGTGAGGAGCTGGTGATCCTGAGCCTAGCAGGGGCAGATGCAGCAGTCAGCAGCATGCACAGCTGTAGACTAGAGGTATTTTCTTTATGAGAAATCAGGAGCTGTTTCAGGACTTTGTGGTAAGGCACTTTTCTCCTTGGCAAATGAAAATCAGAGGAGGTTGTGTTGGGTAGCAGTGAGGTTAAACAACAGCAAGGTTGTATTTGGTTTTGTGTGTTCAGATGAAGTTACCTGCAGTAAAAGTTAACATCTTGTTTTACAGTGCAGAGCAGTGAGGTTTTTTGTCAGGTTGTGCTGTGACTGTACATTGAGTTTGGACACTTGGGTGTACTCCAGAAGTACTGAGGGATTTGAAGAGTCAGGACCAGTGGATACCTTCAAGTAAAGCTGGAAAGTGCCCTTCTTCACTGGCTAAAATGTCACCTGACCTGTGTGAAGGTGACAGAGCATCACTTCCAGATCCCTGCCATGCTGGCTGTGATGAATGTGCATGGATTATGCACACTGCACTGAGAGCACCTTCTGGAGCTGAGGACCTTGATCTCCTTGTGCTGAGTCTCATAACCTACTTACCTGCATCCTCTCCTCCTGCCTGGATAAAAGTGCTGCAAGCTTTGCCTTGACCCAGTTTAGACAGTGATGTACAGCAGCCAGATGATAAATTTGAGGAGGAGTTCCTGGAGGAAGATTTTTTTAAATGTTGGCTATCTTTGAGATTCTAGAATGCCATTTCTTTAATTCACTGAGTAGGCACTGATTTGTGATCCCACCAGGTTTTCTTTAAATAACAGCCACCCACAGCTACAGGATCCTTACAGGTGTGGCTTTGTGTAGTCATCCTGACCTCTGCAGCATGAGGCTGATTATCCTCTGGCAGGGGTGTGCCCAGGTGCTCTGGTGTATAAATTGGGTCAAATGTATTTGTTTCCATGTGTACAAACAATCTGCAATGTCCAAGTTGTTAGTATCTGTGAATATTCAGGAAACAATTTGCTTCCACTGTTGTGTTTGGGGTTATAAGGTCTAAACAAATGAGGAATGTAGTTATTTTTTTTTTCGTTATAAATTACTTTATTGAAAGCCTTGAATTTTTGTTGGTAACCAACACTCTGAGATGCTGACTGCCAACAAAATTAAGTATTTCTGCCACCCTGAATGCTTTTCTGCTAACCCAAAGGATACATAACTTCCTGGGCTTTGTTTAATGACAAGCTAAAAAGATAAATTCTGATGAACTGGTAAGTGATACATCTTACAACTTAGATAATTAAACCTGTGAATAGCTAAGGTACTTGTGAAAAGAACTGAAGTTTGATTAAAAATGCAGAAGTGCGATTGTTAGTACTTGAAATAAAATGCTGGAAACATTAAAATGTAGCAGTGATTGGGTTTTTTTGCTAAGTTTGGATGTTTTGTGAGAGTTTTTGCCAAGAAAGACTGGACCAAAACATCCTGAAGGTATTTCTCTAGCCTGGTATTCTATGACTTGATCATCATTGCTTTTTTGAAAAAGGGAGGATCATTTACAGTTATTTGAATAGCTTGCTGATGATATTTCTGACTGAGGTTTCATCTGCTTTGTGTGTACACTTCTTTAAAGACTGGAAAGAACAGTGATTTTCCTGCTTTCTCAAGCCCTGGAATGGTGAAGTAATAAAATGGGGTAAATTATCCTTGCTTTTTTCACATCCCTTCCTTTTTGCACTAGAGATCCCCTGGCTACAAAGCCCCCTATACTTTTTCAGCCCAACAACAATAAGGGGTGAAACCTTGAATTAATTTTCTTCCAAAAGTTTGCATTTAGCAGAGTGTGGCTTGAAAGTGTGTAAGCGCTGACTCCTAGGATGAGAGAGGCCAGCATGCTGTATTTCTCATTCATAATCCCTTGAGTAATCCTAATCCAGTTGAGATCTGTAGCCTGTATTAAGCATCACATGGTAGAGGATTCTTAAAGCTGTTCATAACTGGGCAGTAAATAAATCAAAGTGTCTGCACCAGCTCTGGGTTGCACGTGCACAGAGACATGGCCTGTCGTGCTGCCTGCCCAAGGGAGCACCTTACTTTATTATTTGGATTCTGAGAAGGAGATTTTGCATCTGTAACTGAACAAAGAGCATCAGAAATCATCGATCATTTGGGTACTGAGTACAACCCAGATTTATCACGTGGAGATTTCATCAGTTGTGTGTTTATCTCTACAAATCCATCAATTAGGACTTGGCAAGGTAAGTTGCATTTTTCTTTTTAATTCTTTGCAACAGGGTTTTGTGTTCAGAAAGATCTTAAAGTTGGAGGGTGAAATACCCTTTTTGTATGTCATGAAACTGCATTTGTGAGTTTTGTATCTGTAATTCCCCTTTTTGGCACTGCAGGAACTGTGTGGGTGTGTGTTTGAAATAGAACACGCTTCACCATTTTGTTTGCAGCTATGAGTGGTGCCAGCTCTGATGTGCACGTGGGCCATACATAAGTATTTACTCTCAGAGGCAAGGCAGGATCATCACTTTCCCCAGTGTCAGCTAGCATTTTTTTCCTTGGGAGAAGTATTTGATTGCTTTTTAATTAATCTGTCGCTCTTAAACTCTTGCTGTTTTTCTTTCAGCAGAACTTAAAATTTGTTTCCCTCCAACATCTCTTTTAGATTTTTCCCTAGTAAACTTTCTAGTCTGTTACGTCCTCCTGTTTGCCTTCCATGTTCTGCTCACTTGTTCCTTCCATTGCTGGAATGTCTATAAAACTGTCAGGTTAGTGGGCATCCTGTTCATGATGCATGAAATGTCACCTTTCCTAGGAGCAGGCTTCACCTTAGCTGAGTTATTTTTGGCAGGTCCTGTGGGTTGAGCACCACATTCTGCAAAGATCTATGATGTGCACAAGTTCCCAGTGTGTAGGATTTGGTTCAGAATGCTGTCCCTTGCTTTGGTTTTGGAGAAGCTAAAATAATTAGGCTAAGCCAGGAAATTTACCTAGGCTTTTGTTGTTAGTGTTTTGGGGCGATTGACTCAAGTGGATTTGTGCAAGGTTTCCCTTCCTGAATTTTATGGGATACTGGATGGTGTTACTGAACGAGTCCTCTGCTTGTGTTTGAAGAGTTGCAAGAACTGTAACCCAGTGGCTTGGAAAGTGCACAGTTTCTGGCTATGTCTCTCTCCTGCCTGTGAAACAGTACCTCTGGTGGGCAGGGAATGTGCATCTTCTCTATGTGTGTGTGGCCTTCTCCTGAGGCCACGAACTTGATGTTCCACTGGTTGTCTGTGTCCACGTGGGGCTCTGGAGTCTGTGACTTTTTAGTGGTGGTTTAAGTGTGTGCAGTGGCTTTTGTCACCTGGCTTTGCACGGTGTGGGTGTTCGCTGGCAGGTGCTCTGTGCAGGACAGCCCTGTGTGAAGGAAAACCTGTTGCAGAAGCCTCCTAATTGCATGGGAGAGAAGGAAGTATCTCTGCAGGAGAGGAGTGGCAGCCAAGAGCAAGATGGGGAAGGAGTAGCTGGCTGTTTCCTGGATGGATCATGTTTCTCACCTGGAAGTTTAATACAACCTGTACCTGAAGCAGTGCTGCTGCTGCTCAGTTTATCTGCTCTTTGAGGCTGTGCCTGGATGGATCCCTGTTCCTCTTCCATTTCTTAGGTACAGGAATTTAGGAAGGGAAGGGTGTGTGTCACTGCTGGGTGGATGAGGAAGTATCCGAGGTGCTGAGCAATTGGAATGGTTCTGTTTCTTCCTCAGTCCTAGCAGCCTTGGAACATGTTTGATTCCACTGGAGCCTGATTTACTCCTGTGTGCTCCTTTGCTCAGGTTGTGTCCCTGACCAAAATCTGAGGGCAACAAATGAAACAATTCCTGGCTCCAGGAACTGCTTGGGTGGGACCTGTTGATAAGCCTGTTTGTGATATGATAATTAGGGTGTGCTAACACTAGGCCATCCCTCACTATGGATGGCTGAAATGTGTTTCAAGTAGAGCTGCACAAATAATAAATGCCTGTTTGTTTTGCAGGGAGAGAAGGAAATAAAGATTGTTGCCAAAGGTGACTTCAAATCTAAGGTTGCATTTTATCTAAGCAGGCAGGTGGTACCCCTGTACACATCCTCAGCAGGCAAAGTACTGAACACCATACTTGAGTGTTTGCTTCAGATTTGTTCTCCATTGTTTTAAAAGTAACCTAGAAGTGTTCTAGCTCCTGGGAAAAGGGACAACACAGAATGAATCATTTATGTAATTGCTTCTCTGGAAAGCTAAAACTTGCTGAAACCTTCAGATCTGTATTAAGTGAAATTTTTGTTTGGATAGGCCAGATGGGCCTATGCTCAAAAGTTCTGAACCTTTTCCTGAACTCTGATTTCCCTGGTACAGGAGGTTACAAACAAGAGCTATAACTGGTGAGTTATGTGTGCAGTTGTCCCTTGGAGTAGTTACTAATCTGGACAGCTGTCAGAGTACCTGCATTATTTGAGCACAAAGAAGGTAAAGCACTAGGTAAAACTGGGAGTAATTTGGCAGTGAGTTCAGGCAATTTAACACAGACATGAAATGATCCTGTTAGAATAAAGCAAGAGTGTAGGTATTTCGCTGAGAGCTTTACAGTGTACCCTGCTGTGTCGCCCACTCATGGCATTGTGAGGATGCCATTGTACAATAGGGCAAGGTAGAGTGAGTTCCAGCCTTTGCTGTGCTTTAGAACCTCCCCGTGCTGCAGTGTGCCTGAGCAGGGCTCACCTTCCTGAGCAAACATGGATCCTTCCCCTTACACAACACCGGACGCGCTCCTTCAATTAGCGTTTGTGCAGGTCTGAGCTATTCTGAGAGCAAAGACATGGGGCAGGTGGAAAGAGATTGAAGGAGGAAAAAGGATTGCAGGAAGTGAGGAAAGGAGGAGGACTTTGCCTTTTTCTGTGTAGAAGTGCCTCTGTAGTTACTCTGTCCTGACCCTTCAAATTCCTTTGAGCTGTGTTCTCCTGTCAATGCCAGTCGTTTTTACAGGTGTTTATTTCCTTCCCTCTGTTTCTCAGCTTTCTCCTCCCTGAATTTCAGGGGGAAATAAAAATCTGTTGAATTCTTCAGTGATACAGCCTGGGACTGCTTTGGCAGTAGTATGTGACTGTTTATTTTCCAGAGGAAAAAAGTCTGGTTGTGAATGACATTCTGGCTATCCTCAAAGTGAGAGGCTTCAGAGTTTGACCTAATCTTGCACTAGGATGTGTTTACCCTGACCAGAGCTTCCACAGCAGTGGAAGCAGAGCTTACTGAAGTCTGGATGTCTGTCCTTTTGTACTGGCAATTGATGGCATAATACACTCCCACATGTGAGCAGTCAGAAGAGATGAAGGCAAGCAGTGTTTAACAAAGCTGGTTATTTTCTTCTGATAGCTAATTGTTATTTTAGACTTAGCTTCCTGCTAGCTGGAGTTATCTTAAATATCAGGTTTGTATTAATCACTTATAATGAGTTATCCATTACAGGGGACCACGACAATATTTGTCTGCACTACTGACTATTTGTCTGCACATACTGCTTCTTAATGATTTTTTAATAGTTCTTGCTCAGTTTTGAAAACTTTTGATATGTTTGTCAAACAATCAGTCTTATTTTTATGCAAGTAGCTAAAGGTGCTGAACTGATTCCTGTTTATAAAGGAATGCTCCCTTGAAATGTGAAGCAGTGAGACAGAAATTCTCATTGATTGTCTGGGGGTAGCTGGAGAAACTACTCTGGTAGTGGCAAATGTACTTGGGCACAAGAGAGGCCATCTGATGGTTGATATTGTGTTAATATACTTATTTGTAGATTCCTGGCACTGTGGGACGTGCTGCAGCTGTTTTAATTCTGACCAAATGGTCTTCCCTGCATCTCTTTTGTGGTTTTGGTGATACGGGGCCAGTCTGCAGCGTGGGAGCATTGGTTGGAGAACATGGGATCTGGTAGTTCTGTAAATGTCAAGTATAAGGACTCCCTGCAGAAGTCTGAAAACGGTGAGTGATTCTTAGAAAAGTGATCTTTTCCTGTTTTCTCCTGCATGTGCTGTTGAGAGGTTACACTGAATGTGTTTCTCCTCTGGGTTTTCTTCATAGTATTGAAGTGAGGTTCTGTCTTTGAGTATCCTGTGGCAAGGATTCTCAGGGGTCAGGCAGAAGACAACAGGCTTGAGGAAATAACAGCTATTTAGACGAGGAGTAGTTTAAAATCTACCCAAGCCTAAGCAGAAATGAAGCAATGTTAGAACCAACACTTAAACACTTGCTGGGTAATGCAGGTGTTGTCTGCTGACAGTGAGACAGATGTCACCCTGCTGCTTCCCCCGATTATTTTCCAAGGCTCTTACTGGTGCAAGACTGGTTAAGCAGAAGCATTAGCAAAGCTAAAATAAATCTGGTTACCAAGGTGAGATGGTGTGGGCATGAAAAGCTGTAAAGCAAAAAATGTGCATTTTGTCTGATTACATCAGCACAGTGCTCCTAATCCCTGCTAATAATCTACACTTGTTTATGGCTCTCAAGCTATGGTGATTTATTTTTACTAAGCCCCCTGTAATGGTGTCAATTTTGTGGGTGTGTGCCTGTGTCTGCTGTGGAACAAAAGGAGTTGATGAGGGACACCTTAGATATAAGGAAGAGCTAACAAGTAAATAAACAGTCTTTTCTTTGTTGTTTGAATCATGCAGTCATGAGCACTGGCAGAACAGTAGGATGGGGCAAACTGTTTGCAAGTGTTTGGAAAAGAAAATAAGGATTGAAAGTGGGGAAAAGGTTGTGACTCTGACTTTTCTTTGTTACTGCCCACTGTTAAAAAACTCTTAAGTTACTTACCTTTCACCCAGAGCACCAGAGGTCCATGGACTTCCCCAACAAGTTCAGGGTTATTTTAGGATGATCAAGTGTAACACAACACTAGTTAGTTATTTCACACCTTGTATTACATCTGATACCTCAGCACCAGTTTCCCCCACAGCAGTAAGGCCTTGCTGAATTTCCAGCCATTGGTTCTCAATACCTTTCAGATTTGGCCATCTCAGCAGGGCAGCTGCTTAGGCCTTTCTGCCAAATGCAGGGTGCCAGATGTCCTCCTGTCCCCCCTGTACAGGGTCTGAAGGCTATTTTCAGTGGACAATGTAGGAGCAGAGCTGTTCAACTGGCCCTGCCTTGGAATGAAGTCTGGTTTGAGTGCTGCCACCTTGGTATGCTTTCAGCAGCTTACATGATGTGATAGATGGTGTGGATAATCATAAAATGTGGCTAAGTCTTTCTCTTCTTTGTTGATTTTTTTTTTTTTCCAAACTGATACAAACACTGCCAGGTATAAGTCACCCAGGTAAGCTGCTATATTAGAATACCTGGCTTTTTCAGTTGCAGAGTCAGTGTCTGTAAAAGCAGAGTGAAAACCAGTGCCTTGCCTATCTGGGGCTTAAATGCTGTGGATGGTGGTATTTATGTAAACTGTGCCCTTGATAACATGTCTTTCATAGGTTTAATTTTTCCTGTTTCAAAGGTTCTGGTTTTCACTGGTATGTGTGGTCATCACAAGGACTTTTTCCAAGCCCAGCAGACCAGTAAGCATTTTGTCAGCAAGACAGAAGGCAAAGAATACAGAAGCTATTCCTGAGTTATGACTTGCCAAACCTTACCTTCTTGCCCACAATTTCAGAGTGTCTCAGCCCCCTGCTGAACAGCAGCTGTAGAGCTTCCTTTTTTGTGCTCTGCAATTTTCAGTGCTGAAAGAGAATAATAATTTCAAAGGATTATTATTTTCAATATATAATCCATTGAGATTAGACTCTTTAGGGAAAGGTCACTGTTTCCTGCTGAAGTACCTGGAGGGCCATTTGTTGTGTAATTAATGCAAGCTGATTGAATTAATATGATCTCTTTGTCTCTTTTTGGTGTAGCAGCCTTTGGGTAGGGGTGAGGGATTTTTCTCTTTTTAATGAAGATTTTCCCTCACACCTGCCATTGCTCTCCCTGCTTTGGTGCATGTGGCAAGGGAAATACACCTTCTGCAGCTGGCCTAATTCCCTACCACTGTTGTTTCCCTTGGATTTTGAAGCCAGCCTGTGGATACAGCAGTCACCCTTTCCTCCCCTCAGCTAAAGATGACAGAGAAGCAGTGTTAGAAGATGTTTTAAGTATAGGGCTCACAGGTGGGGCTCCAGAATGGATTAAAGATCTGTGTCCCTGTTCCTAAGAGGGATACCAAGTAGCAGAGCTGGTCCAAGGGGAACAAGACCAGTTAAGGAGGATGAGAGACTCTAGAGGTAGGTAAAGTTCTGTGGCAGAGCTTGTAAAAGGAAGCATGAAACTGCATCAATGTACTTCACTTGAAATATGCACACATCTGAAATTATCTTTGATGGGAACACACTGGAACTGGGAGAATACAGAGGCTGTGGTTTAAAGATCAAAGGGCAGATAGCCAGAATTTGGTGGGAAGTGCCTGGTGTCAGCACTGGCTGTGGCTTGAACCTCAAACAGGCACCTGGAAATTCTGGCATCTCACTCATGCTGCATCATTCAATGGCCAAAGCTCTGCCTCCCTTTATTGGCCAAAGTTCTGCCTCCCTTTATTTTATGGTGTGTGTGTTTTTTGTCTTTATTTTATTGTAAGGTAATGGAATGTTGGTATTTATGCCACAATAGACTCCTTCTAAAGTTCTTCCACAACTGCAAAAACTGAGGTATTTATTTGGCATAAAGAGAGGTAGAAAACCCCCATATTTTTAAGGCTTTAGATGGAAACTTGCTATCCTGTCTTCCACCAACTCTTTGCATGGCCTCTGTTAAACTTCTGGTTTCCTGAAGCCCCAGAACCTAGAGATGGTAAGATGGACATAAAAATGATCAAGGCAGGCAGAAAGGGAGGATATTGTCTAATAACACTGAAGAACATGTTAGGGCTTTCAGGCCCTAATAATTTATTGTTTAATTTATATGCTGGTGCTGAGGAACCAGCAGCAATGGTTGGAAGTGCTTCAGAGGTCTCTGGTCAGGCAGGGTCAGGTCAACCTCTTGCAAAAAGGAAGGCAAAAAGAAGAGGGGTTTTTTGCCTTTAGGCACAAGAATACAATTCCTGGAAACTTTTTCCTGAAAAGGAAAGGTTCTCTTCCATGTTTGGGGCAGGGAAGGAGCTGTTGCAGGTACCTCAGCTGCAGGCAGTGCTGCTCAGCAGCTTGGTTCTGTCCTTGTCCCCCAGCTTTCAAGGCAGCTGTCTTGATCCAGCAGTGGTATCGGCGCCACGTGGCTCGGCTGGAAATGCGCCGCCGCTGCACCTGGAGAATCTTTCAATCCATTGAGTACGCCTGTGAGCAGGATCAGATCAAGGTACGGTGCCAAGGAAAAGAGCTGTAGGAAAACACACAGCAAGGTGGCTTCTGTGGCAGGCTCTGGCTTTCTGGCTGCTGGCTGGTAACCCTCTAAGTGCTTCAGAGGGCCAGGGAATGGGTTTCCTGCCCCTTTTTAACCTATGGATTCCCTGCCTGCTTGTGTTGCATAAAACACAAAGTAATGAACCTCAAAAGCAAGCCATGAGAGCCATTTGACAGAGCTTTTCTGGAGTCTGAACACAACAGGCAAGTGTATTTGGTTTGTTATGTTTTCTTTGATTGCAATTTGCTTACATGGCTGCCTTGCTCTAAGAGAGAAGAAGGGCTCATAGCATACTTCTGCCTGTGGCTGAGGGTAATGCCACTGTTTTGACTTTGTCTCAAGATAGTCAAAACTTCAATTGGTACAGTGAGTGTTGCTGTACATAGGAGACAGCATGAGAAGGGCAGAGGTAACACTTCCAGAAAGATGATGACAGATTGCTACTCTGCTGAGTTTCATTCTGGGGTGAATAATGAGCTCTCCTTCTTCCTGCAGCTTCACAACTTCTTCAGTTACCTCATGGACCAGTTCACACCAAGTAGCAACAAAGAGAGTAAGTTTGTGTGCTCTTTGTAGATGTGGCACCAGCAGTTCCAGAGGCTGCACCCTGTGTTATTGATTGCCCAGTGCTGGGCAATCTTCAGGATGGTACCTGTGGCCAAGAGTTTCAAGAGTGATGGAATCAGGAATAGAGAGTTAATTGTCTGGAGACTGTGAGCTGTGTAAGGGATGTGGGGTGATTTCTGCTCCTAAGAGCTGGAAGGAGGCATGAAAGTTCAGTATGTTTTGACAGAATGTTGCACACTGCACGTGGAGATTTGTCCCTGCAGCTTTTCCCCCACAGCAAGTTTTGTAGTAGTACCCCGCCTCCATGGCTGTGATTGCTCCTGAGTGCCAGCCTAACCAAACAGCTCTTCTGTAGCAAATTACTAGAATGCTGCCTGGAGCCAATTAACTACTACTTTGTTTGTTTCTCTTCTTTTTTTTTTTTTTAAATCTACCCCACCAATCTGCTATCCAGGGGATTTTATCAGTCGCATGTTTGTAAGTGGGGAAAGTTACAAAGAGGCAGAGCTGGAAAAATACTGTGACTATGAATCCATAGAGGTGCCAGACTCCTACACTGGACCCCATCTCTCTTTCCCACTCCTCCCTGACCATGCCACGGCCTTGCTGGAAGCTTTCCAACAGAAACAAGTAAGGATCCCAAAAAGGTACCACTCTCTCCCCTTCTCTGAACAGGAGTGTAGGATAGATAATTTGGTCTTAGCTTTCTCACCAAGCTCAGCTGACTGGAGTATAACAAGCTGGCTGCCTGTTAAACAAAACAGGGTTGGAAACTATATGGTACTTCCCAATGCCACAGAAATGTGCTTCTTTCTGAAAATACACTCCTGATAAAACTGAACACTTTATATAGGGGCGTGCCAATATTAACCTGAATTTCATTTTTAAAGGGATGAATCAGCAACAGCTCATGCTGAAACTTGTCATCATTTTTTGTTCAAATTTCTCAGTTTGTAAATAAGGATAGGATGGCCCAGAGGGAAACAGCCAATTGCAATGTTTTGTGCTATGCAACTTGGACTCTGATTTAAAATGCAAATTGTGTGTTTTCTGATGAGGAAGTTGAGTACCACTCCAGCACTAACAAGACAAGCCTTGCTACAGCTGCAGTGTTCTGCTGCCATCCCTCAGCTGATGAGCTGAACTGCAAAATAGGCCAAAACATCTCTGCTCCAAAGAGAACTTTTAAACCAAAGGTGTCTCATGTCCCAGCTGTACTAAATGCCTACACCCTGGCTTTGAGCACATCTATCACTGCAGGGCATGTGGAAACTCACAGACTGGTTCAATGTGGAAAAGCTAAGAAAGATCTAAAGGAGTAGCTTCTTACCTGTGATATTGGAATTTCTGCTGCTCCAGGAGGTGGTGTGGCCTAGTGGGTATAGCCCTGTCCACAAGGTGCTGGAGCTTTGGGGTGGCCTTCCCAGCCCTTTCAGTGCTGAGGCTGGGCTGCCTTGGGCAAGAGTCTGCCATCCTGCTGTTTCCCAGTATTTCCCTCTTGTTTGTAAGCCCATGGGTCAGTGCAGACTGCCATCCCAGGAGGAATTTCTGCCATCCAGGCTATCCTGGTGGAGTCTTTGCAGCACAGTGGTGCTGCTTAGAGGCCACCGATTTCCTGCTTTAATCCCTTCACTTTCTCCTAGTAGCAGCTCCATGCTCGCTACGTCTTAAACCTCCTGCATGAGACCAGGAAGCACCTCAAGCAGTTGCCAAACATCAGCCACGTCTCCACCTGCTACAGCGAGGAGGTCACCGTGTGTGGTGGGTCCCTTGCAGCCTTCGGGGTGGAATGTTCCAGTGGGAGGGTGGGGCAGGGAGAAAACGGTAGCAGAAGCACGATGCCCCTCTCTGTACTGGATCTGGAACACAAATGCTCTCTATGAGCAAAGTGTGTGATGCCTTGAGAGGCTGAAATACCCAGGTGGTCTTTTTTCTCTCATCCCAAACTTGGAATTGTTTTATTAAACCACAGAAACCACACCCAGCTGAGGACTAGTCACAAAACCTGGTAGTGGTCTGACCTGTTCTGAGGTCTGGGATTATTTAAACAACAAAATCCTGGAGCTGTTCTGGGTGAGCACCAGTGCACGCATGCAGATCCAGAATGTTAGGGCATCTCTGCATCCTATAAGTAAATTTGAGCCAAAGCTTTTTACTTTTTTCCCTACTCTGACTAATGTTAAAATGTTGAGATATTTCTGAAAAATACATAGCACAGACTTTTGCATGCAGTCATCCTCTAGAAAACAAACCTCTCTCTCCAGTATTATGTTAAATTAGAATTAGATTGTCATTATATGGGAGAAAACCTTGCATTCAAAATAACAATCTTGTGCTATCACAAGAGATAAAAGAACAAAGCTTCTAAATCAGTCTTCAGCATATGGCGTGGGTTTTTTTACTGACCTCAGACTTCAGCTCAAGCCTTACATCGTGTCCTTTTCCTCCAGGATTGCACATCCCAAAGTATTTCAGTGGTGATTACTTTATAAAGGACATAGTTCATAGGAAGTTATGTATTGGTGGTTTTTGAAGTTCAAGGTAAACATACTGTGACTTGTCTCTTTGTGTCTGTCAGGAGACTTGCATGGCCAGCTGGATGACTTATTCCTCATCTTTTACAAGGTAGGCACCAGATTTGGAGATGGAGGTTGTCTAGGCATTGCAACGGGTATCCCATGGGTCATGTTGGGAAATGTTTGTGAAATTGGGTCATTCATGTGTAATTCTCCAAGCCAATTTGATAGGTTTTGAATGGCTTGGCAAATCAGTAGCTTATTCCCTTGCTGACTTGGAAATCTGATATCCATGTCCATTTTATTAGTGCCAATGAGCATTTTTCTAGTGGTGATACCAGTGACAACTCTTGGTGACTGCAGTTTCACTGCTGGGCCCCCAGGATAAAGATGAACAAGGATGTGTTGTAACCTGGGACAGGAGCAAAAGACTGCAGCTGGGGGAGGGCATATGGACTGCAGCTTGGGGACACTTCTCCAGTGCCATCTGCCTGTTCCTTGCTTTCACAGAATGGCCTTCCTTCCCCTTCCAAGTCCTACGTGTTCAATGGAGACTTTGTAGACAGAGGCAAGCAGTCCCTTGAGATCCTTGTTATCCTCTTTACCTTCCTCCTGATCTATCCCAAGGAGGTTCATCTCAACCGCGGGAACCACGAGGACCACATGGTGAACTTACGGTACGGCTTCCGTGCAGGGCTGAGCACGATGCCAAGGGTGTTGTGCAAAATCCCACTGAGCTTCCTTTCTCCTCTTCCTTTAGCTATGGCTTCACCAAGGAAGTGATGCAGAAATACAAGGTAGGCCTATGTTTGTGTCTCCTTTACCATGTGAGGCGTGCATTTAGAAGGCTTGATGCTTTATCTCTTTTTTCTTTCTCTCAGGTGCATGGGAAGAAAATCTTGAGGATGTTTCAGAATGTCTTCTGCTGGTTACCTCTGGCCACCCTGATTGATCAGAAAGTCCTCATTATTCATGGGGGCATCTCTGACACCACTGACCTGGACATGCTTGAGAAAATTCAAAGGGACAAAGTAAGCTTTATTTCCTAGTTATTGTAAGAGACAATGGTGTTGCTGATTTGTGGTGAGGAGCTCATTTCTACATGTCAGCTTAGCTGTTGACAAATTTAACAGATGCTCTTCCTATACAAACTTTTGTTTAGGTACAGGCTTTGGTTTGTTAGTGTGTGTGCATGAGCTGTGAAGGGATGAAACACTGTTGGTTTCTGGAATATGTGCTCGTGCTGAAGTGAAAATACAGTGATGATGAAACATTGTCCCACAGTTGTTTAGCCTGTTTTTACCCCCTAGATTTCCAGAAGAATTTTGATAAATCATTTGACTTGTCTCTGCCTCACTCTCTAATATTTATTAGAGAAAATATAGGGAATATTTATTATAGGGAAANGAATTTTGATAAATCATTTGACTTCTTTGCCTCACTCTCTAGTTGGGAAATATTTATTTCCTTCTCCAAATATAATGACAATGCCTCCTTTGCTCTGCTGCATAGTTCTCATGGCAGGTGAAATCTGCATTCATGAAGTCAATGAGGAAGAGTGAGGTGTGATGGATGTGAGAGCTGTAAAACCAGGATGGCACTAATAGTTCCCCATAGTCAAACGGCAGTTGATGGCAGAAGGCAGTGGGGCTTGGAGGCTTGGATCACTTAAGTGTGCCAATGACAGACAGTAGAGCTGGAGATCTGAGTTTTGATACTGTGTTATCAGCTCCATTTCTCTCGTATCTTTCAGTTTATTTCTGTGCTAAGGCTGAAGAAAAGAAAGGAGTCGAGTAGAAAATCAGAAATACAGGCCATAAATGGGGAGAGGGAATCAGGCCCTGATGCAGCAGGGAATGAGGCAGCTCCCAGGTTGTCTCTGCAGCCCCAGGCAGCCCAGGCTCCCAGCACGGCCAACAGGCCGGAGTTCGCCAGGTGGCTCCGGCAGACGGTGCAGGAGCAGATTGACACGTGCCGCCGGCTGGTGGACATCAGCGAGTCCGAGCCAGAGGAGCTCACCTATTCCAGCATGGTCTCCTTGAAGGATGTGGATGAGCCGTGCTGGACTCGCCAGGAGGAGTGGAAGCAGGTGAGGAGTCTAAGCAGGGCCCTGAGCGGGGTGTGCTGTGGGTGCCTCTGGCAGCAGTTGGTCCTTCAGTGGTATGTGGCCAGGAAGGGCTGCTCTGTGAGGCTGTGGGGATGTTTCCTTCGTTACCTTTGTTACCTGCTGGGAGGAACAACTGGGACTTCCTTTGCGTGTTTTTACAGGATGAGAGTCTCTTCCCAGTGCTCTGAAAACACAGTTAACTTAGCTGGCACTACATGTGACCTTGCAGCACTGCAGACCTTTTCACTACAGCACTATATGTTGAAGTCAGGGTTAAAGAGATTAAGCTTTAATCCAAACAGTGGTTACTGAGTTAGCACTTGTATTTCTGGAGGCTGCAGAATGTCCTGGCTAGAGAACAAAAGCGTTTAATACTAAGCCTGCTGATGGCCTTGGGATCTGCTGGCTCTTCTTACCTTGGGGCTTGTGTTTTGGGATGGAGGAAGACAGGCAAGGCTCTTGGACATCTTAAAGCTAGCAAAGGCAAAGCTTGTATCAGACCTGACTCATGCACATCCCTCTGAGCCCAGACACTTTGGATGTGCCTGTAGCTCCTGGCCAACAATATTGCCACTTCTGAGCTGGCCCAGGTGTGAGAGTCTTCAGCTGGAATGCAGAAAACATGCCTGTTCTCCTGCACTCTGGTTATAGCAGCAGTCTAGGGAGGGATTCAGAGACTGAGCTGTGCTTGCTTAGCGGACTTTTCCAATCCTTTCAGATTTTAGACATCCTCTGGAGCGACCCTATGCCTCAGGAGGGCTGCAGAGAAAATAAGGTGCGAGGTGGTGGCTGCTACTTTGGGCCTGATGTGACGCAGAAGTTGCTTGAGAAGTACAGCTTGCAGTTCCTGATCCGCTCTCACGAGTGCAAGCAGGAGGGCTACGAGTTCTGTCACAACCGCAAGGTCAGCCGGGCGGGGTGTGAAGGATACTTGGGTTTCCATGTTTCTGGGTACGTGACTTGTCTCAGTTCTGCATTTCTTCCAGTGGGGCTTTAAGCACATGCAAAATCCTTGAACAGGCTTATTGGGAGCTAAGTGTGTTTCCATCAGAAGTCTTAGTTCAGGGCCATCTGGAGCCACCTGCTCTGCTGGGGACACGGCTGTGCAGGCAAACCGTGTCCTTGTGTGTGGTGCTTGAGAAAAATCTGAACTCACTTGTGCCATGGCCCCAGCTTAGTGCAGCTGTTCCTGCAGATGAGCTACAAAAGGGTGTTACTGAGCTGCTGCAGTCAAGTTCTGTTCTCAGGAGATTTACAGTCAGGTCGGTGGCTTCTTCAAGGCAATCGGACTCTGGAGAGTGGAATTGTTGGGAGAGAGCACAGGAAAATTGCAGAAGGCCAGCTTGTGGCCAGATCCACATGTGACCAGTGCCAGCGAGGAGGAACTCACACCTGCAAAGCTTCCAGGCCAGCTGCCACCCAACTCTCCCTTTTCTCCTTAAAGCATGGGGCTTTCACAGTCTGTGCACTCTGGAGGGGATCAGGTGTGTTGTTTACACGTATATAAACATTACAGGATTTATGTACTGATTGCAAATTCCTCTTTTTTGGGGATTAGGTGCTGACCATCTTTTCAGCCTCAAACTACTATGAGATTGGCAGCAACAGGGGAGCCTATGTGAAGCTGGGACCAGACCTCATCCCCCACTTTGTTCAGTACCAAGCAAACAAGACAGCTCATATGCTCACTATGACCCAAAGGCAAGGCTTTCCAGTTGCTCTCTATTTGCCAAAGGGAAAACTTCATGAGCTTTCTGAAAGCTTGACTCTGGAGATGAACTTTCACAGCTTGATTTTCTAAATAGTAGCTCTAAAGGAGGGATCAAGCTTTGTACTTGAAGTTACTGAAGAAAGCTCAAGGGTTGAGAAGGGAATGTTAATGAAATTCCAAGGGGATTTTTCTAAAGGTTGCTGATTTTTCAGCTTTTTTTTTTCCATGTCAAATTTTAACTTTTGACCTTTGCTGAGATTCTCTTTTGCTCTGTTACTTCACAAGTGAACTCAGGGACTTGTGGCATCAGCTGCAGGGAACTGTGCCCTGGGCATGCAGTGCCTTGGCACAAGCATGGAGATTGAGCTGTAACTGTGCAGAGCAGTTGTGTGAGGGTCTGGGCAATCCATGGACAACCCAGGGAGAGCACTGTGAGGGAAGGTGCAGTTTTTCTCATGATTCATGGCAAGTCCTTAAAGTGCTTCTCTCTGTTGTGCATCCTCCAGAATCAGCAGAGTAGAGGAGTCAGCCTTCCGAGCCTTGCGGGAAAAGCTCTTTGCTCACACCTCAGCCCTCATCAGTGCCTTCAAGGCCTACGACGGGGACAATACAGGTAACTCAGAGCTGAGGGATGTTCATTGCCTGACTGGGTAGGGCTGAAGTCAGTAAGCTGAGTGGTTGTGAGACTGCCCATGGACACCTGTCACCAGCTGTCGTGGGGAGGCTGTATCAGATCTTGCCAGAGGTCATTTGCTGTTACTCAGTCTCTGGATGCCTCTGGGTGACAGGATAAAGTGGGGGTGCTGGAAAAGCAGGACTGTTATTAGCCTAATGTGTAGTAATTGAGGCTGGTCCTAGCAGAATTCCTTGCAGCTGGAGTACTGATGAAGCATTGGAAAAGATGACCTGGAATATGTCTGTTGTGTCACTTGAGAAGGGCTGGGTGGTCTCTAGAGCCCCTTCATCCCTGGAGTCTAAAATCACTGGGAAGAGGAAAGCAAGGCATGTATTCCATGGCCCTTGTCTGTCATAGCCTTAAGAAGGAGCTGGGGGTTCTTACTTCTCTGGCAGACAGGAGTGCTGTGTTGGTGCAGTGACCGAGAGGTGTTGCTGAAAACTGTCCATTGGTGGGCTGGGGGAGAAAAGGGATATGGTGGCTGCCAGAACTGCTTATGAGGAGAACTGCATTCTTGCTTTCTTCCCTGGCAGCAAAACTGTTCATAGGAATCCATCTCAGTTGTTACAGCAGCTGCTAAAATGGGCAGTGGGCTGCAAATTTCTAATGAAATACCAAAGTTGGTGTCTTGCCTTTGTTCAGATGTTTGCAGCCTCATAGCTTTGATTTGTTGCAATGATGAGGCTTGGGTGGGAAGTGTGCGTGTGCCCGCTCTGCAAAATAATGCTGCGCTGTCAGCAGCACCTAGACTGTGCAGTCACTGTTTGAGGCTTTTTCTTTGCCTTCACGTGCTCTCCCCTACCTGTGTCCCAGAGGTGTCTCCCTTTTCTATACAGGAAGGATCACGCTGAGCAACTGGGCCACAGCAGTGGAGTCGGTGCTGCGGCTGGGACTGCCCTGGAGAATGCTGAGGCCGCAGCTGGTGCGCAGCACTGAGGATGGCATGCTGGAATACAAATCCTGGCTGGATGACCTGGCCATGGAGCAGAGGAGCCAAGAGGTAAGCACTCAGCCCCTTCCATCAAAGCATGATGTGAGCAGCTGCCCACCAGATCCCCAGCATGTGCGAATCAATTATGGCACAAAAGGACAGTGGATGGCTTCTGCATAATCCAAAACCACACTGAAGTTGATAGGAAGTCTTGCCTGAGCTCAACTAGTCCTGAGGCAACCAGCCCATTTTACAAATAGATGATGGATGTGAAATCGAAATTTAGAGGTAGTTTTGGATGCAGGCTTGTGCATAGGAAAACTTTTTATTCTGCTCTCCAAGTAGCAGTTTTTTAATCATGCCCAGCAAATGCAGCTCTGCAGTGGTTATAAAATGCAGCCTGGCTTCCTGCTAGCCCGGAGGAGTGCTGTTGGGAAGGGACAAGATGCTGATGGTCTGTTCTGCAGCTGCACAGAGGGCCCAGTCATCACACACCTGGTTGATAAGGCACTGCTGGCAAGTTCTTCAGAGCAAAAAATATTCCTATTTGTGGAGACATCTGCAGTAACAACTCAGAGAGCAGAAGGATAAAAACTGTGATCATGTCTTTCAGCACATCCAGTCGAGCTTGCTGGAAGTAATTTATCGAAACAGATCCAACTTAGAGACCATATTCAGGATCATAGACAGAGACCATTCAGGTAAGCAAGTGTGCAGGGTGTGTTGATCACTGCCTTGTGTTCCCTTCTGCCTGGGAGCTTCCTTTAGTATGTATAGCTGGTTTTGTTTAGGCTAGGGTCCTCCTGCTCTCTCCCACACTTCTGAAATGTCCATTTGTATTTATGCCTCTTTGCTGCTTTAAGTTGCGTTTTAGCCAGTGTTCCCCCTGTTCAGAAATGCAGCTGCAGCATGTGAAATGCTCCTCCACAGGTCTCATCTCCTTCGAGGAATTCCAGCAAACCTGGAAGCTGTTCAGCTCCCACATGAACATTGAACTCACAGATGATGGCATTGATGACTTGGTTCGCAGCATTGACTTCAACAAGGATGGGAACATTGACTTCAACGAGTTCCTGGAAGCCTTCCGCCTCGTCAAACAGTGCCCGTCGTGAGAGCCTGCCGAGGGTTGCCACGTCCCATGCCTTGATTTCTACAAAGCCTGCCCTGTCTGACCTAACCTAGAGCAAGCAGGGAAAGGGAAGGCAGGTGCCCAAAACAGACATCAGTGTTGGCAACAGCTGTGACCCATCTGGAGAAGGTAACAGGTGAAACAGATGAGCTGCACTTCAGACTGTTTTTAAAAGAAGCTGCATTTTAAGTAGAGTTTCCTGCTCCAAGGGAAAATGCAACTTAGCTTCTCATCATTGTGAGGAAATGTCACAGGTATATTCAAGTGGAAGTCAATGTATTACTTGTAGGCAGTGTTTTAAGGAGGTAGCAACGGTTTGATCACAGCTTTCCTTGTAATAAACGATTTTTTCTACATTGCTGTTGCTTGGCTGTTCATTTGTTCTCTAGTTAACTCTGGGAGCAGCAGTGCTGTTCCAGTCACGACACCTATTTCCCTGCTGGTGTTCCTCTGCTGTGGTAAGCTCGTTCTGGAGGTTTGGAGCTACTAAGTACACGTAGTAGAGCAAGAATGTTGGAAAAAATACCTCAAATGTGCAACACTGTCTCTAGCAGCGGGACTTGTTTAAGAAATCTATTGAGGCAATTTAATTTTCAAAGCTCAGGGCAGTACATCAAGTAGCCCCCTGAGAGGGAGCTTATGCTGCATGTTCAAGTTATTTTCAAAGCATGGTAGGACTGCAGCTTGTGAAGTGGGGTGGAGTGTGAAGAGTTTGCAAAACAAGAAAGAAAGTGTTTCTCAAATACAAGCAGCACCTTCTAGCAGGGGCCCTGTGGCAGAACACTTCATTTAAGACTGCCACCCCAAGCCCCCAAAAGAGAATTCTAGCCTCACTGAATTTCTTAGAGAGCTCATTGCCCAGTGCAGACAGTTTATTAACTGGAACTATGCTTCCAAAAGGAAACTAATCCTGCTCCCCCTTAACTAGAGTTCCACATATACTTTTTCAGTTGTAATGGAATCATGCTTACACAAATGCACAATACAAGTCTAGCATATTGCAACTGTATTTCTATTTTTCCATCCTCCAAACTGAATGAAAGGAATGAATTCTGATGGCTAATGAACAAAATGATTTTGTGTTTTCCATTTTTGTTTCTGCTGTACAAACTCCTACTGCAGAGAACACTGTCTTTTTGTTTCAGTTATTTTCAGTGACTTTCATACTGAGGGGAAAGGCAGGTCTCTCTCCATGGCATGGAGGGAGTAGGTACCTGCTCTACAGCACTTGCTGCCAGGTAGGATCTAAGGGCCACATTTCTCAATTTGGTTTGGGGGCTGAGGCTGCCAAGGAGCCCTGTGGCACTGGGTTTGACAGCCTGTTACCTGCAGTGCCTGGAGCAGAGTGAAGTGCACTTACCTGGAGTTGAAAGCAGCATCGCTGCTTTGCCAATGTCTCTGAGAGCCAACACCACACAGCACTTATTACAAAATCAGACTGAATTTATTACTCTTGGGCAATTTAAAAAAAGGCAGAAGACAATGTCCAGACATTCTGTCTTACACTTAGAGGGGCAGCAAAGCTTTGTATAATTCACGTATGTGAAGTGACCAAAACATAATCTTCAGATCCTTGTGGTCCAAAGGAAGGACAGAAACTGGAAACATGAACTTTCTGCAGCTTGCCCCAGTAATCGGCTGGTATTGCAGAGAACAACATAGTTACAGCAACAAACATCTCTGTAAATGAGTTCAATTAGCTGTTTACACAAGGGTGCTACTTGATTGTTCTGACAGAAACACAGAAGCAGGCTAAGCTTTCCACAAACCAAGTCATTAGTGAAACAATCCCCTCAGCACTGCATTTTTAGGACAATGCTGTTGTAAAAAAAGAAGAAAAAAAGAAAAATGTACAATAGTACATATAGTTTTATAGTAAAATGGTATCTGAACAGATTCAGTGTTCCTTCTTTTGTTAAAGCATATACAGCTTTATAAAATATAAACCTTCCAAAGGTCAATTTCAAAAGCTTAGAAGAGGCTTTGCTAATTCTAAAAGTAACAGACAAAATACCATTTTGCTCCTACAAGATATGTGTTTTATTTTACCTCAACAGTTTTAAGCCTTGGAAGGTGAGCCATGAACTCCACTACTATGTCCTGTGTAAACCTCCACCAGTCAACTGAAGACTCCCCCTCGGATGGGAATGCTCTCGTTCAGCCCGTGTTCTATTAGCTTGATGTCCTCCAAGTCATCCTTGATGATGCTGATTAGGTGACTCAGCCCCTCTTGCTGCTGCTTCAGGTGCTGCAGATAGTTCAGAAACTAGTGTGAGTACTGTTCATCTTCACAGACTTTTTATGTAGTATTTCTCAAAAATGTCATGATTGGTGGCATTGGCCCATTGATAATCCTGGCATCATTTCTTTGAGGAAGGAATAACCACAATTTTCTGTAGTTTTGTGCAATAGCTTGGTGCCCTGGCACTGAGACCAATCAAAAGGTTGGCTTCATCAAACAAGGCAAGAACATGACATTCTAGATTCAGTTAGCATGTGTCTGGCTGAAATGATCAAGTTCAAGGAGTAGGCCAGGATTCTACCCAGTAATACTTACTTGCTTGATTTCCCTTAAGAGGTCTGCATCTATGTAATAGCGCTCTTCAGCCCGCACTGCCCCAAAGTGGTTCTGCATCCTGATCTGGGACATGAGCTCATTCAGTCTGCCCTGGGAAGAGAAACAGGCTTCCATCAAACAAAACCCATTTACAGCTGGCAGAGCTCCAGCAGCTACCATTCCTTGAGTCCCCAGGGCTGGAAGCATTGCTGCTCATTCAGTTTTTAGATGTTCTGGAAGACATGCAAAGGGCAAGCGACTCCAATGTTACCAAGAACCCAAAACTGCTGAAATACCGACTGGCTATTCAGCAGGGGGCATGATGCTACAACCTGCTCACACTGCCAGACTGAAAGCCTTCCACAACCAATACACACACATGGTTTAGAAAACTGACGTGTTTTTAGTGAGGAAACCCCCGAGTTGTTGGCCAAACTGTCAGCCACTCACCTTGAACTGTGTGGGTGCGTTCAGTTCACACTGAATTGTATCCAGCTGTACACGGAGCTGCTCCTCATCTGCTTGAATGGCGTAACCGCTTTTCCTTTGGATCTCCTGCTTTATTAGCACCTACAAAAGAAGCTTTTGACGTTCATTAGAGAACACTTGGCCCATCCCTCTCCCCACCAGCCCATCTACATCTTTTTGCCCTTCCTTCAGCCTGTTTCTCACTGGATTTGTTGTGTCATTTAGTCTGCTGCTCCAAGACCTCAGGGCACTCCTGTGGTTTTGGGTAAATGAGAGAGAAGGTTCCCAAGTATGGCAGACCTGAAGCTTTCCCTCACAGCTCTGCTTAGTACTAAAATCAACACCTGTTAGCTGAATTCAGAATAATTTTCAGCACTGGCCTGCACAAGATGGAACAGGCTCCTCTTCCCTCTGAGACTGCTTATGGCACTAGACTGTGTCAAAGGAGTTATTTAGATTATCCCTGTTACCTGCAAAGTTCTGTGCGAAAGCGCCATCAGTTTCCTTTTATACTGTGCAATTTTTGCCATAGTTGTTGTTTGGTTTTTTTGCAGCTCACTGATATCTTCTGATATTATCTGCAGAGGAGATGGGAGTCAATTGGAAGTTAGAGAAGGTTTTTGGTAACAGAACATGTTAGGTTTGATTTAAAACCATGAGTTTCATGACATTGCACCACCCAGCAACTTGGTGTTCTTGACCCAGATGATTTTAGAAAGCTTTCTTCTTCCTCTACTGTTCTGCTTTGTGTTTATTTTCATATGCAAATGGGATTTTCAGAAGACAATGGAAAATTGGTTGCCCAAATTTAGAAGTCTATGCCAATACAACTTAACGGAGCTGGTGTGGATTAGCCTATAACAAAACAGTAAGCTTGAACCTGAAACAAATTAAAGTCAAACCCCACTGCTCAGTTTTCCAGGAAGAGATCTATTTAAGGAACATATTAAGAATATGGTTCAGGTTTCAGTTTTGAACACACAGGGGCAGGTGCATTTTATAGCACATCCTTTGTCAACAGCAAGTCGTGACAAAGATGAGCAACCTTACATCTAAGCGAGTTTGATGCTGTTTGGTCATCTGATCCTGGACCTTCAATCTTCTCAGCAGTTCCTTGAAACCCACCATTGGCACAGGGATAAGCCTATGGGAACACAAATATTTCTTACAGCATGTTTTTATACTGGACACATGGTAAGGATTCATAATTAGGTTTTTGGTAACAGATAAAGTTACAGATTATGTTGGTCTTTTATAAATTAATACAGAACCATATCTTCTTTTGCTAAGCTCTAGAGTCCTCACTATTCCCAACAACCTGCTCCTTTTTCATAAAGAAACGAGCCCAATCTATCTGTAACCACTGCAGGGTACAAAGATGCATCACCTTCAGCAATCAAGGGTTGCAAAAACGAAGTTACAATAACTAATCCATGTAAGGGCAGGGACTGCATCTCCAAGGAACCCAAGTAAGACTCTTTATCCTGACAGCTCCTAAGCGCCTCATGGGTCAAGGGATTAAGACAGGCACTTCCAGTAATCTTCACTGCTTTCAAGGGGATCAGCACTTGTTGTACTCGAGTAACTTTCTTGCAAGTTACCTGAGGAGTGCTATGCAATTATGATCTCTTTCTCCCCTTTCCAAGCCTTGTTGCAATACTTCAATACTTGGACAGACTATTGGACTTACTTATCAGGGTCAGGATTATCAACTTTGGCTTGTTCCCATATAATAGGATCAACACCTAAAAAAAAGAAAAGGATTTTTAATATGGATATCTGAATAGAGAGATGTTACAGCCACTAACCAGGAAAAAATGCTGTGAAATACACAAACCAAATGAACTGTGCTAACCCAAATGCCTGTTACACAAATTAAGGTTAATTTTAAAAGTCCTGATCCTGAGCAGGGGCAGTAAATTCAGGCCCAAAGGCTGTCAAGCACTCCTGCAGGTTTGAAAGCAGGGAAAAGGAATAAAAGGTGCTCCCACTGGATAATCCCTACCTTAAAGGGAGAAATTCCTACTGCTCCCACTATATGCCACACTTGGGTCATCTGTCCTTTTAAAATTGCTTATTGTGAAACAAATATTTTAAAAATCAGTAATTAAGTAATCAAAGTACCAAACCAGTTGGCAAAATAATCCCAGTAGGAGTTAGCTCTGACTTTTCTGCAAGATTAAGCCCAGTGCCTTTTCTAATCCAGATTTCATAACCTTTCATATCCTAAACACAGACATATATAAAAGCTATAGACACAAAGCTATTGTGTCTATAGCTTTTATAGCTATTGTGTCATCTAATCAAATGACATGAACAGCCCATAACTACTCTAAAACAAAGCTATATGTGCACTGTCTATGGCCACATAGGCAAGCTAAGAGACCCATTTGAAAACCAGCAAGTACAGGACACGATTATTCTGATTTTTAACTTTTTTTCCTTATTATTCTTTTCACAGGTGTTTTCCAGCAGGCCGGCACCTGCTTTTTTTCCCCGGGGAACCCAAAAGGCCCAGCCCACGCACCGGCAGGAGGGTTCTGCAGGAGCTGCTTGACTTGTGCCGGGGACAGCTCTGTCCTGGCCATGGACAGGCTGACCCCCAGCTGCTGCAGGGATGATTTGATGTTGGCTTGCTCAAAGTGGGCGTAGAGGGTCGTTGCGGGAACTCTCCTGGAGGTGCCGTTGGGCGAGCGCTCCACGACGTAGATGATCACTTCTGTCCTGAACGAGGCGAAACGCAGAACGTCAGGGGAAGGCCAGCAGCACATAGGAGCTAACACAGTACACAAGCACCCCAAATCCAAGCTATAACTTCTTCCAGCTGACTTTTACCTTCCTTTAGCTAAGTGAGATGTAAAGTACCAGCAGCTGCAGGGTTTGACGCAGCAAGGGAGAGAGAGAAAAGCTGTAAACACCATTACATTCTCTGCCCTCCCCAGTTTTAACAACCATATTCTGTGGTGATACTTGTACTACATTAAGAATAACCTACAATCTCTGGGAAGATACTGGACTTAACGCCGTAAGAAAAACTACATGATAGAGTGAGAGATACAAATCAAACCTAGGATGAACAGACCTAAAATCAAGAAGGGGAGACAGTAGACTTAGGCACCAACCCTTTCAAACATGCAATATAAATGGATAGCCCTGTGGCAAGTGCACGTACTGGTCATCTGGCATCGTTTTAACACCTTCAACATTGACAGTGAGGGTCTGGTTTCCTCCTAAAATTTTGTGTAGTGATTCCACGAGCTGCTGCTGCTGGCTTCGGATATCTGCTTCTTTTCTGTTAAACACCAAGACCACGAGGCCATCTTCATCTTTGTTATTGGGCATTAAACTGTAACCCACAGCCTGCCAAGGAACAAATGAAAAATTAAGGTACGTTACTCAGCAAAACCATGTCCTTGTGGCACGAAGGGGAGGGGCTAAATCCCTCAATTTTTAGGTTCAAAATTTAACTCACAATGTATTCAGAGCTGCAGAAGCATAAAATCAATCCCCTTTTAAATAATTCTCTCACACAGCCATCAGTAGAACAGCTTTTGAAACAGTTTGGATTTTTACAAAAAGTTCCTAAGTATCCTTTTCCCATCAGGGGTGTTACCAACACAGCAGAGCTGACAGCAATCAGGAACATTTTACAAACTGACCCTTTTTCCAAACTACAAACGGAAGCAGAGGATCAGGCTTTATTACAAGCAAGAGCAGAGTGGCAGCTTTCACCTCCTCTTGCCTATCAGCTGTCACCCCAACACAGCACTGGTGACAGGGTGGACAGCAGGGGCTTTGTGAGGCCCTGACACCGCATGTGGGTGGGTGACCTGCACCTTTCCCCTCGTGCAAGTTCAGCTGAAGAGAGAAATGAGCTGAGGACATGCCCAGGAGCCCGGTTTTGTCAGCAGAGGGTAATCCCCTGCCATGCTGAGCCCTGCAGAACCAGCCTTCCTGTCGTGGAGCACAACAGTGACGGCTACAGAAGAATTTGTTTTTAAGCACATGACACCTCTGGTATTTCTGTTTTAAATAAATTACACTTCCATGATCTCCTCATGCAACACAGTATTTTCAAACTACTACAGATTTTTTACTTCACTGTGGTCCTTCAAACAACAGCCTGTAATACTTAGCAGCATGGTCTGGAGCTGCATGCTTCTCATGTGTCCTAGAGCTGGAATTGTGTACAAGTGGATTCCCCTGGAACCCTTCATGTAATGCTTCTTTCTTATCTGATGCTGGATGTTTCTAGAGGCAATAACCAAACTAGCCTATGATGCTTTGTTCTCATCCCTGTGTCACCTTCCCCACTATTTTTTGCTGGCATCTTCCACTGGTGGCACAGATGGAACTTGTCAGTATTTCACTTAAGGCACGTGAATTCATGGCACTAGAAACACTCCAGTCATGGGGACAAGAGTAAACCTAGTATCTGGCATTGTCTAACCTGAAAACTTTTCTTTTGTAAAGTAATGAAATGAGTAAATGAAACTCTAAAATAACTGATTTTGCATCACACAACTTACACTGGGCAACCTATTAAAGCTCAGAAACCATGGAAGCAATTTCAGACAACACCTTACAAGAAAATAAACTTGCAGGTGCATTGCCAACAAAATGTTCAAGGCAGCACTGAAAATGATGATGCAACAAAACCAAACATTTGTTAGGCAGGCACAGTTGCTGCAAAAACTTTACAGAAGTCTCATAATGTGCATAATCAACACTAGACTTAATTAAGTATTAACCTACATTCAGGTCACAAAGTTAGCACTCCCAGGGATGAGCTCAGGGAAGGAGAGTATCACCATGCCTGCCCCAAATCCCTTTACAAGCCTGAGGCTTAGCAAGACAGTAAGCAGGTGTGGGATTTGCGGAGGATGGAGAGCCACAAATTCTTTGTTGACATGGGAAGCGAGATCTGGAACTGCTGACAATTCCATATGGGGCATGGAGTCAGCACGAGCCCTGGAAAGGATAAAGGGTGAAGGCTGGTGGATTTTAATCCTGGCACAGGCCAGGTTCATAGAGGGTTATTTCAATCTAGACAAATCAATGAGGAAAGCCCCTGAAATTCTTATTCCAAACGTTCATGGTTTCTTTCAGACAAGAAGGTTATTTTTGATTGTTTCTGTCTTATTGTAACATACACAGATACACATTAAAATTAATTTCCATAGATCCGTTTCAAGTACACACACGCACTAACCTGAATGCTAGCACATGAAAATGTTACTTTCATGATCCACATCTGGGCTCATTATCTAGTCCCTCCACACCACCCAGATTTCCAGCATCTTCGAACCTTTTAATGAGTATGCATCAGAACTGTGCAGATTACCTGGAAAAATACTGTTTCAGAACACTCTTCCCAGTGACAAAACGGGGTTTAACAGCCCGAGCCGCTCAGACTCAGCAGAGTAAGGGCACCGGCGCCCTCTGCGGGCAGCTCAACAGTGCCGTACCTTAAACCTGCAGAAGGGGTTTTCCTGCGTGAACTCCACCGGAGCGATGTTGTTGTTGAAGTACCCCTTGCCCGTGCCCCAGAAGGCCTGCAGCTGGTTCCACTTGGCCAGAATGGCATCCCTCTCATCTCCCAGCAGTGTCGGGGCCGAGAGGGCGCTGGCTGTGTTGATGAGCTGGTTGGACTGAGCGGGTGTCTGGGCAGGCTGGTTGAACAACCCGCTGCCTAAGGCTGCGTGGGATGAAGAGAAACAAATTAACTCCTTGACCAACCACGACCGTGCTATCGCCTACCATCTGCCTAGCACTGGCATCACTTCTTATCCTATTCTGAGAATGAATTAAAATCACATCACGTTCCTTAAGTGTCTTTTTACAGCCATTCTTCATCTACAACACAAGTTCGTGAATGCTACATTAGAAGAATTTTTTTTTTTAAAACAACACACCCAAATTGATGCATGTCATCATCTGGAACCCTCAATAACTAATTCTGAGAGGTGAGCTGGCTGTTACAAATTCAGTGGACTCAGAGCCCAAAGCTGCTTATTATCCAAGTCCCATTTAAATTAATGTCAATGCCTTTTTCCTCACCCTTCTTGTAATGCTGTGACTGCAACATCAACTCTCCAACTACAATTTCTACCAGCATTAAACCAAAGGGGTAAACATTGCTGGGAGCTCAAGGGTGAAGCTCAAGGACTCGCTTGAGCTCTAGTTTAAGAGTTCAAGTGCAACAGCCTCCTGCCAGAACACACTTCTGTCCCACTGCCCGAGCAGCTGAGGGTGGCAGTCTTGTGCTTGCACCGCTGGGGGGAGGTAAATCCTCAGGCCATACTCACTGGTCTGCTGCTGCTGCTGCTGCGTTCCAAAGCCTCCAAAGCCTAGCCCAGTTCCCAACCCACTGCCCAAGCCAGTTCCAGTTCCCGTGCCAAAACTGGTACCAAATCCAAAGCCTTTGTTCTGGGTAGCACCAAAGAGCCCTGGGGAAACAAGTAAAGGACCATTGAGGAAAAGAGCGCAGCAGCCACGTAACCCCAAGGCACTCCCAGTGTGTTCTGGAGGCAGCCAGCCCTCCGGGGCCTTACCGCCGGTGCCGGTGTTGGTGGGAGCAGAGAAGCTGAACGCCGGTGCCGCGGTGGTGGTGGTTGTCCCAAAGCCTCCGAAGGCACCTGCCAAACACAGAGTGCGGTCAGGCAGCGGCACCGCAGCCCCGCGCGCCTCGGCTGGGATGGGACGGGGGCTGACAGACGCATGGCACAAGCATGGGGGTCACACCGAGCATGGGGGCGGGTTCATCGTCCCGGGAAATGGGGGACAAAACACGGACCACACAGGCAGCACTTGGATGGTGGGTCAAGAAAGCAAACAAAAAGGCAGCAGTCACCTGGCATCTTGTTCCTTTACCAGAGGGATGTGCTCTCCCTAGTGACAGACACAACTAACAGCACTATTTCTTAGATTCGTTCTCAGGAATCCTTCTGGCCAGTGTCACTGCTAAGTGTTTGATAAGCAACCTGATGTTTTGTGAACTTTACAAACAGCCCTAACCTCAGGAAACAAAGCAAAGCCTGAGACCGGGTACACATAGTCACTGTGCTTACAGGCAAAATTTACAGGCAAAATTTTACAGGGTCCTTTTTTCTTAAAGCCTTGTTTCCCAATGAATCTCCCCGTTCCATCTCATTTGGAGGTTCAACCACTAGGACGGGAAGATGGATGCAAAAGTAATCAGCCTTCCCCAGATTTTCAGGAAAAGCAGTCACTGGCCAGCAGAAGAGGACCTAAGTGAGTGCCTGAGCTCCAGTGGTGCCAACGAAGGTGCAGCCTGTGGAGCGCTGACCTGCCTGGGAAAGCAAGGTCCCTGTGTCTCATGCTGCTTTTACTGTGTGCTCAAATGAGACAAGACAGTCTGCTACAAAGGAGTTGTCACAAAGATGCTGCCTCTCTCAGCTCACATGTCAATAGCACAAAAAAAAGCTTCTTTAGGTCTATTACACAGTCCTCCTGTCCACAAACAAAATGAAAAGCATAAATCAAAGCCGATATGCAATTGCCTTTTATTTCCATTCAGCAAACACCTTAATGTGAGTGGGCACAAGAAATTGTCCCCTGTAACACCCACGTTTCAGTCCTGCCAGAGAGCAGGACACACTGGCAGGAGCACCAGCAGATGACACCATTTTTAGGTACCTTTGTACTCACAGCAAATTTAGTCATCCTTTCCTGAGAAGGGACCTGAGAGTACAAATTAAATATCAAAGCATCAAATTAAAAATCAAACGGAATATCCACAGTCTCTTCTGGAGCAGCTCAAACGAAGCCAAAGAAATCCAGCCCAAGAGTGTTCACAGCAAACAAACCCCCCTGAGACCCCTGGAGTGCACGAAACAGATGAGAGGCGCTGACACAGAGAGCGGTGACACTGTGGGATGGATGGAATTCCTATACGAGCAGCAGCAGCGGGACCCCCCGGGCTAATTCCACACCAACAAAAGCACCAGAAATCCATCCAGTCCCGTGCTTTTACAGGGAATGGGGGATATTTAAGGTGAAATGACACCAGCTGATTGCTCAGATCTGACGGATCTCCATGGGGCCACCGAGGGTTTCCCCAGCCACCCCCCAGGGCACCCATCCCGTGCAGGGCCTCCCTGGAGCACGAGCCCCTCCGGAGGGCCGGGGCAGGGCGGTGTTTTGGGAACGGGTCCCAGCTGGGCTCTGAATTGTGCCGGTCGTATACAACTCGTTTCTCCACAGAAACTACGGAGGTGTGGTGCGTTCATGACAGCCAACGCAAGGCCGATGAGGAGACATGGGGGGAGATGAAAACATGACTGCAGTAGTCCAAGAATCTCATGTTGGGAAACGTGGCACAGGCATCAGCTCTGGGATTGCCCGGGGTCACCTGGATTCATCCCCATCTCAGACACTTTTGGCTACAGGGTTATTTTTCCTCAGGAGCTACTCCTTGAGAATTTAACAGGCAAAACCCCTCCAAACCTATGGCTCTCCAATCCATTCCATTTCCAGAGCTTTTACTGCCAGTCTTCACCGGATAGGAGGATCAGTAGTGGACACAGATTCCCAGTGAGGGATGTAATTCTTGGACCCCTGCTGGTAACATTTACCACAGAACACGTATTTATGCATTATCTACCTGCGCTTGCCAGACTGTTACCAAAATTGAATGGTGGAGTTGAGGTGGTGGAAACACCGAAATTCCCAATATTAAAATTCACCGCGGGATTAGCGGTTAATCCGAAACCCCCAAAATTAAACCCACTGGCGGTGGAGTTTGCAGTTTCAAGCCCACCAAATCCTGACGAGCGGGAAGCAGAAAAAGAGCAAGGCAACATTAGTTCTGAGTGAAAGGCAGGTCCCAGGAAAGAAAAGCTGAAGCATTTTTCCATCCCCATGGGCAAGACAGGCATGGTTAGAAACAAGACTAAAAGGTATTCACTGGCATTAAACATTATTTATTGGACACAAGGAGGACAGCTAAAAGCTCCACACACTGCTGCTGTGAGGACATTACTTTTCAATTATACTGTGCATAAAGCAGCAGCGTTTCCCCCACCTTATTTCAAAGCCGCACATGAAACCATCTCTGTGATTCAATATTCACATTAAGAGTAATTTTTAACAGCCTAAGGCTGCTCCATACAGCTGCATCTGTGTTAAGTGTAACAGATAATAGCAAAATTAATTCTTAAACTATCAGGGAGGCAAGAGTAAATAATCGTCTTCATACAAGTAATACACTCATATATATGTCAGCAGAATAACCATGAAACTCAGCTCCAGCAGCTGAGGCACCACACAAGCCTCAGCTACTCCAGGGCAGACTTATGCAAGTTCTATTGCCAAAATCTGCCCACCTCAGCCTTGCTGGATTTACTGATGCATCCAGCACCCCTGGGATGCAGCTGAAAGAGGTTCATGCTGGACAGACGATGGGAAGTCCTGAGGTGTGATCCCAGGTTTCCCTGTGATGTCGGTCTGTGAGTTTCACAAACCTTGCCAGTGTACAGGTAGCACACGGTGATTTTTTTACTCTCAGATGGGGCCAGAAAGAGTGTGTGAAAAAGTCCCAGAGTGGAAGAGACAGTAAAACGCAGGTTAGCTACAGTAAAGATGAGTCCTGTCCAAAGGACTTGCTCAGAGCCAAAAGTTAATTATTTTACTAAGTGAGGGCAAGGAAAGCTCTGTCTTACACTTCACCATGACTGACAGTGACAAAAGAGGAGGGTTAAAGGTCTTCCTTTACAAGTTAACCCCTGTCTTTTACCTTGCTCAAAAGTGAACTTCCAAGGCCATCTCGTCCAAACGAGGACTTTATTGCAAGCAAAATGCAGATCCGAGGTACCTGCACCGTCTCACCACAAGCGCCCCA
>VYXF01005274.1:111076-128680 GCA_013397295.1 Polioptila caerulea | reverse complement strand
GCTGCCGCCAAAGCGCTTCCGGGTGGCGAAGGCGACGCGCGGTGACGCGATCGGCGCGCGCCAGCGGGCCGTACCACTGTGGGCAGCCGGAGGGGGAGGCGGGGGGAGAGGCTTAATGTCCCGAGGGACACGGGGAAATAAAGGAGAATAAAGGAGAATAAAACCAAGCAGCTCTTGCCCGAATACCGGGGCGGGGAATGCCCTGCTTTGCGCTGAACGGCGATTTATAAAGGCTCGCGCGAGGGGAAATCCTCTCAGCTGCAGGTCGCTGGGAGCCGAGCCTGAGCTGGGCCCAGCAGGGGCCGGCCCGTCCCGCGCCCGCGGGCATTCCCTGGGCTCCCAGCGCCGGGGCCGCAGTGCCGCCGTTCCTTTGGGTGGCCGGAAGGGACAGCACACAGCTTCTCCCCGGTGACGGCTCCCGCAGGCACCGCACAACCGAGAGGAAGAGCTTCCCTCCGTCAGGGAACGGCTGCCCCTGCCCCTCGCTGTTCGCATTCCTGTGGCACCTGCACCCAGAGCATCCCGCGATGCTGTGGAAAGCAGAGCGGAGCCAGTCGCCAAAGCGTTTTCCCAGAAAACATTGAGGGGGAACAGGGAGAAAGGGTGGCAGTGCTATCACAGAATCCCGGCAGGGTTCGGTTTGGAAGACACTTCAAAGCCCATCTTGCTCCGCCCCATGCCACGGGCAGGGACGCTAGCCCAGGATATCCACTGTCCCGGGCTGCTCCAAGCGCCGTCCAACCGAGCCTGACACAATTCCAGGGATCCAAAGACAGCCACAGCTCTCCTGGGGAATCCATTCAAGAGCCTCCCCACCCTCACAGGGAAGAAACCAAAGCAGCAGCCAGGAAAAAGACCCCAAACCACGCCCAAGCAACGCCAACCCCAATGCCCCTCTTTAGAAGACAATCGCAGGCTACAAAAACACATTCCACAATCTAATGGAAACATTCCTCGATGAGAATATTCCTTTAATTGGGAAGCAGGGGGGAGGAACCTTTGTGACTTTTAACACGCGTTTTCCGCTCGACAAGTAAAAAAGTGTCAGGAGTTCTGGGGACCCTGCCCGTAACACCGAGGGGTGCCCTCATCCCAGACGTGCCGAGTCTGCATTGCCGGCAACCCCCCACAGCACCACCCACGGGGGCTCTGTCCCCTCCACCCCAAGAACAGCGGTGCCTTGAGCTGCAGAACAAGCCCCACACCCCAAGGAGAGAAGCCTGGCTAACAAGCAGGGTGGGAACACTTGGGGGGTGTCCGTGGCAAAGCACTTCCAGCCGCTGGCTCGGTCCCGCCGGGGGCTGGAGCCGCCACGCAAGGCCTCGCTTGGGCTGGGGGAGCTGCACGCACGTGCTGTGACAGGACAGTGACGGACGCTCGCTGCACGCTGGAGACAGGACACGCCACCTGGCCCACAGCAGATCTGTCCCTGTCCCAGGGCCACCCAGGAGCCCGCTGTGTCCCCAGAAGGCCGTCCACGCTCCCGCGGCTGTTTGCCAACGCCGCCCGTGTCGCTCCGGCAGGGAATGCGGGCGGCTTGCGCTCGCCCGGCCAGTGGTTATGATCCTCTGTGGCTTGCCAGCGTGGGTGCAAACGGAGGGCAGGGTTGAGAAAAGCAGGATCTGGAGCAGTTTTAAAATGGAGTTTGAAAGTTGTAACGTAGCTGGCGAGAAAGAAGTCTCCTCCCTTGGCTGACAGTGCAGATTCCCTTCCACCTCTGTCCCACCAAAAGTGACGCTGGACACGACCGTGTCTCCACAGGGGACAGCTGGTGTTAGGTCAGCTCTAACTGTTTATTCTCCAAGCTCACAGGGTAAAGAAATTCTACTAAGACGTCCTGATGAGTGGGGACCTCTCTTCTTCCGTGCTCTGCAAGGACAAAACCACAGCAAGTTAAACATGGCCACGAGAGACCATCCACCGTGGGAAGCCAGACTCCAAGCAGGGGAAGGAAAAGCTCCTACTTGTAAGGACAATTCCCTCTAGAGAGTCAGGGCTGCACAATGAAAGCACCAGAGGGTGAGTGGCAGCCTGGGGAGGGACCTGCTGTAGCCCCTAACCCAGGGGGGAAGGCCAGAACACCCAGGGATCACAAGAAGAGCTGCAAACTGCTGGGTTACCTCTGCTTGCAGGAAAAGCAACAAGAAACAAAGCAGGAGAAGCATGGAATGCAGGTGTCCCTTGGTCATTCTGACCCCTGGAGAGTGTTTCAGCACATCCAAGAGAGCTGGTTTGGAGCTGTGCATGCAGGGTGGGGTGGGAATTCACAGGACAGGCCTTGGGCAGTGGAACAGACTGACACCTTGGCTGAGCTGCTGACAACACAGTCAGGCTCAGGAGGAAAGGGAAGGGAAAAGGACCAGTCTCTCCTGCACAGGAGACTGAAGTACAGCCCCATGGGGATGGGAAGGGCCCACTCATCCAGAGGGGTCCCCGAGGCACAGAGGGAAGTTGTGAGACAGCATTTAGGGAACACCAAACACACAAGGCCACAGTAAGCCCAGCAACTATGAGGAGAAAACAGCCTCCTAGAGAACCCAGGCTATTCCTCTAACCAAAGGCTCCACACCTGGTGTCATCTGAACCCTGTTACGGTGAAATGTTGGCCCTGACAGGCACCTTAATGCCAGCGTGTCATCTTGGGACAGGACTTCTCATAAACAGATTTACAGGCTGTCTTGTAAATAGACAACACTGGAGAATACTTCCTGCTGCTGATGTCTGTGCAATTCATCTGTTCTTTGGCCACAAATTTGCATGGTGATTCTGGAAAGCAACCCACTGGCACAATGCAGTTCTTCTGCTGGGAACACTGACACCAACTAAATCCATCCCCAGATATGGTGGAGCTTTTGCATCTTATCCTTCAGGGTGCTCTAGACAGGCTGATTTATTTCACTACTGTTGGTAAGGGAACTGGGCACAGAGACAAGACCTGCCTTACCAGGCTGCTCGGATTAACTCCGCTCCTTTGCTTTGGTGCGTTTATTCTGAGTCTATTAAAACTTCCCCTCCCTAGAAAGGTCATTCCCAACAACAAAAAAAAAAACATAAAAATGTGCAGAAAGACACCAAAAGGTAAAATCAATCACAAAACAAAATAAAAACAAAATCAAATGCAGGCAGATGGACAGCAAGGAAAGTCAAATCCAAGTGCTGCTTACCTCTTCACTTATCCTCTGGGACCTGCAGGCCAGCACAATGAAAACAATCCCAAACACAATGCCCAGAGTCATGATTACAAAGGGGATCCCAGTCACAATACTGGCTTCCAGCAGGACGTGCCTGAGTTTGCTGGCAGATGCTTCATCAATCAGAACACTCTGGAGCAGAGAGAGATGAAGAGGGGAAAAAAAAAGGTTTATTTCTGTGCTTTCTATATGATCACTTTTGTGAAGGGCAGGGAAACAACACTCCCACAACTCTCCACCACTGCTTCACTGCTTCCTGACATATTTCCCCCTTAAAATTCTTCCAGGAGGGCAGAGGGATTCCCTAGACTGTATTTCAAAGGAAAATAGGGATTTTTAACTTTTGGTTTAGGAATGGACTAACACCAATCGATTCAGTGATCCAGCTACAGCACAGGAATATTCACAACAGAACATTTACAACTTTTCAGTAAAGGCTGTGATCTCCTGAAGTTCTGCCTCTGCCTGAGCACCCCTTTTGCTCATGGCCAGCTCCTTTGAGTTTAAAAGGAACATCTGACTGAGAAGGTTTGGCAGGGCTGAACTTAACGCTACAACAAGCAGCAGGAGGGTGTTAGTTAAGGAAAAGCATCAGCCATAGGTATATCGCTGTACAAACAACAAGAAAATCAGCATTTTCTTTTCTGGCTAGCTCAGAGGGTATTTTTGCAAGCATTAACATGCCACAATGCTGGAAAGACGTGGCAAAACTATTTACCTCATTTATATACATCACTGGGAAAATCAGCGTTCGGATGTTACCGGTTTCACTGTGTGGAAGAAAGAAAAAAAAAATTATGGGTTTGGAACTTTTCCATCCAAGGGTTGTGAAGACAGATTATACAAGAACAATGAAAGAGGAAAGTGTCCCTAAAAAACCTCTGGGCTGTTCCTTTTTGCTGTGGATTTTCACCTCCCTGCTGGAGTAGGACAATCTCACAGACGGAGAAATTCTGGTTTGGGAGCAGGGTGTATTTTGGGACTTGGTGGGCAGTGAAAGTCAGGGATCCATCTGGGGCTCATTAGTAACTGAGTGACAGATTGGTGCCAGGCAGCAGGAATTGAGATAAGCTGATGTTGAAGGTTACTCTTGTTTGTGAAACACAGGGACTATTGTCCAAGCAACATGGGCGCAGCAGCAAAAATCCCCCCAACAGTTGGCACATGTGGAATCCGAGCTCAGGGGGGAGTTGTGTTACTGTGACAGCTCTGGGCACTGGGAAACAAGCCTGAAGAACACCACTGAGTCTCCCAAGAGGACTGGGCAGATAAAATACTTGTGTTGTAGTTATTACAGCCAAGCTGTGCCATCAACATCTTTACTGGGCAGGTGGAACTGCAGAATCTGCTTGATCTGTGAGAGGGGAGCATACTGCCCCTTAGAACTGAAATGTGATTGGACTTCTCTCTCTCACGTTCGCTCTCTCCAACCCGTATTCCATCAGAACACTGCAGGAAAAATCATGCTGAATAACAGCCAGCAGCAGAGAACACTCACAAAAATTCAGGTAATTTTCGGACGTGAACGTTGACCTGCATCCGCTTGGCTGCCTGCAAGACGAGCCCTGTCAGCTGGGGAATAAAAGAGAACAGTGGTGAAAAAAACACTAAAGGTGAAAGAATGAGAGCTGGGAGAACGCAGGAAGAACCTGGTACACACCACACAGCAGGATGTGCACTGGACCTTAGGAGAGGAGCTGTGGAATTTCCTCCTGCCTTTAGCTGCACATAGCAGCCCAATGAGTCAGAGCACTGTTTCTGTAAACCAGGCAGGTCGTGATAGTGCTCTTTTCCTCGACCCACATTTTTCTGTGGGGATGCAGAGATCACTGCTGTACTGGTTTTACCTGGGAGAGAATTCATCTTCTCCACAGGGGCTGGTACCAGGCTGTGTTTTGGAGCCTGGGTAACACAGGGATGTTCCAGTGATTGCAGAGCAGTGCCTGCACAGCTCCAGGCGTTTTCTGTTCCTCACACTGCCCTGCCAGTGAGTGGGTGGGTGCAGTGTGTGTGACACTGGGAGGGGACAGGGACAGGACAGCTGACCCAAAGGCATCTCCCATTCCACCCAGCATCACGGAACTACTACAGATTCCTTGAGGTCAACGGGGCCATGCCAGTACACACCATCCAAGGAGGAGACCTAAACCCAGGTGCTTGCACCCATTCACCGACAGAACCCTTGCAAAAGGGCTGCACTTACAGGATTGATGTCCAGAAACGTCTCATGGTATTCTTTTCTGGGATGCATGCCCTCTACGTCCTCGACAAACTTCGGATCTGCCTGGTAAAAATGTGGAGCTGACAGAAATATCGGCGCACCTGGAACGCGAAAACACCAAGGCATCACCGGAAGAGAAAAGGCCGAGCAGGACCTGGGGGAGCCTTGGAGGGGCTCCCAGCTCTGGGCCGTTCCCAGGGAAGGGAAGAGGCCCCTGTGGAGCTGCAGGCCCCCGCCCCGTGGCCGTACCCTGCCTGCAGACGCTGACGTTGAGCACGCCGGTGCCGGGGCAGTTGCCGGCGGGCACGCAGAAGCCGGCGTTGGCCGGGTTCACCGACGTGTTGGCAAACACCATGGAGGAGGGCACGAAGCGGAACGTGGGCACCCCGGCCACGGCTCCCGAGCTGTCGTACTCCAGGAACAGGGACCTGCAGGGACACGGAGCAGAGGTGTCAGGCTGCAGCACTCACTCAGCTGCAGGGGCCCCCTGCTGATGCCCGTGTGTCCGCCCGGGGTGGCATTTCCAGCGCCTTCTGCATGGAATTTGATGGGGTCTGATCAGCAAGCACACATCTCAACATCCTGCTGCCACACAGAACAGATGGTCCCCATGTCAGTGCTGTGTGTTGTGTGAGTGCTGGTAGCTCTGCTGAGAGGGACCAGGAAAGGAACGTGCTCGGGGAAGCCAGAACAATCTGGCACGTTCTGGACTTAGCCTAACACATGCCTGTATTGATTTAAATAATTTCAGGTTGGTTTTGCTCTTCACACACTGGAAAATCAGCAAGAGGGGAGACAAGGTGTTACATAAGGAAGGAAACAACAAGATTTCCTAGGTACGTTTCAGACAGCATCATGTAAAGTCATGAATCTCTGAGGACAGCAACCTGGGCTCTCTAAAAAGCACAGCACAGAGGAAGACTTTGGAGGAAAGAAGCCTAAGGAAAGTTCGTATAAATCCTTCCTGCAGTCCAGTCTGTCCTTGTAGTTGTCTTCCAAATTTTCACCTCATGAATCTTCATTTTCAAGTAACACATCCTTAACTGCAGATTGGGAGGTTTTCTTTGTAACTCTCATCCTTCCCACCAAGAATAAATGCAGAACACCAAAATGAAATCACAGGAGAACCACCAGGCTAACATGACACCTCGAGAGGAATGGACATAAATGCTCTGCTTTGAGCGCAACCATCTTCTCCTTACCTGCAGAAATCAGAAGAAAAGATGTAAATGTTCTCATCTTTGCTGATCAGCGGGTGAAAGGATGTCCCATCTGTGCCATTGATCATGTTACATGCCTCTGTTGTCCACCAGCTCAAGGACCTGAAAAAAAGGGAAGCAGAGAGAGCAAGGGCTAAAAGATGTCCGAGCAGCAGTCAGGCAATGCCAGCTCCAGGCCTAAGCATATGGGAATCAGACCTGTACAGTGCCAATTCCTCCTCCCTCAGCTCTGCTAACAAGAAAAGGGATTGAAATGGGTTTGAGTTGCACTTGCATTCTCTTTAAACCAGCACCAGGCAAGCAAAGGGCAGATTCTGACAGAGGCAGCAGTACACTGAAAAACTTACTCTTTTCCTTTCCACTCCACAATCCTGGAGAAGTTCAGGTAGTTTGTTTCCCCACTCAGGAAAACATATTCTCCATCATCAGTGCCGTTCATCTGCAAACAGATACAGGAGCTTTCAGTGGCTCCACTCATCCTGTGGCACCTGGCTGGTCATTGCCATGGGGTGGCAGGAGTTGAAGTTGTCACAACACCAAATCCACCCCAGGAGTGATGGACTGCCCTGAGATCTGTGCAGTTCAGTGAACTCCACCTTGAACAGGAACGAGGTGGAAATGACCGGGCAAGATCCTCACAGCTCCCAAAGGCAGGAAATACAACACCAGATGAGCCTTTTCTCCCTCTGAGAGCTGCCCCTGAATTAAGGGCCCTCAGGAAGAAAATAACCCCACAGAAACAACCTCAGCACTGCAGACATCTCCAAGAAGCAAGGATTCCCCCCAGACCGAATGACCAGAAACACCGTGCAAGCCAGGAATGGCTCCAGCACAGAAATAACATCCAATTTCAGTCAATTGCTGAGGAAATCCAGACATTTTGCTGGCAGCTTGCACACGTGGCCCCACAAAGCCCACGTTACTCAAGCGAGCACAGGCAAGAGTGGAGGGGGCTGTCCTCGGCAAGCTTACCCACACCTCCCATCCAGTGCCTAGATGTGGCCAAACTGCTGAGGGAGCAGCCAGGGAAAAGGGAAAGCAGAGGCAGGCGTGGCCGTGCACTTACCTTGCTGAAGAGCCCGAAGACGGGGTCGATCTCGGGGTGCAGGACGTGGATGGTGGACAGCAGCTTGTCCTTGTAGCCCCAGAGCAGCTCGTGCACGCTGTGCACCGTGAACAGGGACTCCTGGTACAGCAGCAGCAGCACCTCCGTGGCAAACTGCAGAGGGGTTGACCTGGTCCACTCCATGGCAGTCTGCCATTGGAATCAGGGAGCAATGGTCAGATTTATTGGGGAGTGAATGATAGCTGCGTCCAGACACACACACACTTTCCACCACTGCGCACTCATTTCCCCAAAACTCAAACACTAATAATGTTTATTTCCTTGCTAGCTGACAAGTGGGCTTGCAACAGGTCTTTAAAGAGGTCAGAACAAAAGGAGGGCATTTCTTTGGGCTAACCAACCTGTGGTTCTTCTCATACTGCCTGTTACAGTACATCACAGCCAAAAATCTGAAGGAGAGATAATCCTTACCACCACGAGATGCCTGGGAGGAATTGAAAATACAGTGTCGGTATTGTCTGCAACTTTCAGTGAGCTGAGTCCTATCGACTGCTACATACAGGGCATTTCTGTACCCATTCATAAAATCAGGCATGTTTGGAAATGCTGGGGAAAGAGCTGAAATCAAGGTACCCTGCAACTGACAGTAAACCAGGATGGAGAGTAAAGGCTGCATCACAGCCTCAAGCATTTCAGTACAGCCCGGCTGCCTCTGGAAGCTGTGACAGCTTTGGATCTGCTCCTTCTCGTGCTCTCCCTGTGTAAGACCAAAACAATGGTCTGCCTGTGAACACCATAAGACTCTCCTTCACCTAGCACAGTCTGGGGGGGCATTTTTTACTTCAATACTCTGAGAGGCTCTTTTCATTCAGCTCTGTCTGAAACTGCTCTACTGCAGTTTGTTTCTGGTTTGAGAAGCAGACTGGGGAGGCAGCTTCTGCAATCTTGGCAAAATAACCCCAAGCATTCCTAACTCACGGAGTTCCTCCTAAGTATTTGACATCACTGATTCCCTGGTTTCACTGACTCATGGAAGCCCAGGAAACCTGACTTCCCCTTGGCCCTGGAGAGTGTGTGATCTCGTAGCACCAGAGGAAGGCAATAGCACTGCAGAGGTGCGAGGAGAAGGAGGAACAACATCAGCCCCCCACAACAGCCCAGCCCCAAACTCAGACCAGCATCTGCCCAGAACATGAGCTGCCTCCCTTGTTCCTCCATCACACTTATCTACCACAAAGGGAGAGTCAGGATGGAGCAACACACTGCTCTTTCTGAAGTGTGTCAGGATGAACTCTGAGCAGGAATGAGAGAGAACTCACCACTGCAGGAATATTCACTGTCCTGATCAGGTCCACTTCAGGGTCTCCCACTGACTTCTGAGGTTCAAACACGTAAGTCTTTGGGTTTAGAGCAGACACTTTGGTTCCATTGTCCAAAAACTGGACATGCACTCTTGGCCTGTATTCCCTGAAAGACAAGAGTTTGTTCTCGAATCAAGTTAAACAAGCAGACACAGCATTAATTGCAATTAACTCATGGCTGTTCTACTGCTTTAAGCACATAAAGGGTGGCATTTTCAGTTCTTTGGAAGTAGATTCTCTCACTGACACAAACTCCCCGCTGTGTCAGTGTCAGCTGAGTCAGACCTCACGGGGCATTTCCAAAAATGCCACCTGTGTGTTAACTGCACTTCATATTTTTGCCTCATCTTTAAAAACCTCAAAAGAAGCACAACAATTTCAGATGGCTCAGAAGGATTTACAGGCGCTGTATATGAGACTGCCCTTGAAGTCCAGTCTGAAACTGAAACTTTTGCCTCAGCTGCAGGCAAAATTCACTCCCAGAAAGATGCAGGCTGCATGTGTGTCACAGACCTGACCTAAGAACCCATCAGAATCCTCCTGCTGGCTTCAGAGCACTTGGCACTAGGGCTCACATGGCACGACCACAGAACAAACCTCATTTTAGTTCTCCTTTAATTCTCGAGCAGGAATCCTGGGCACGACAGAAATCCAACTGAATTTTGGCTGTTCATTACCCATGGCCTGGGAGGTTTCTGCTGTTTGCTTGTCTAAGCACTCAGACAGCAGGATAAAACTCAGGATTGCTGACAAACCAGTCCAATTGGCAAGGAAGAGCAAATGCTACCTGCTGGCCCGACGAGAAAGTCAGATCCTAATTACCCTGACAACACATGTCAGGAGCACAACTGGATTTTCATTGCCATTAGCACTTGGCCAAGCAGGGCTCTGCAGTTGTGCAGAACAGGCTGACACACACGTGTCTCCAGCAAACCCCAAAAGGGAAATGGCAGGCGGGCTGCTGGCACACGCAGGAGGTGAAATTCCCTGTTTCCTCAGCCTGCAGTGACTCAGGAGGCTGTTGGCTTTCACATGTGCCTGGGCAAATTTCAAGTCACAACACGTGAAGGGATAATTGCTCTGCAAGATGTTGAGCTCTGATGTTCTGCATTCAGTTCGGATCGAGATTCTGTCCTGGCTGTGTTGCATCCACCAGTGCAGCTTCACCTCAGGCTGCATTACTCTGGTTCAGCTTTCCCATTCAAAGCAGACTGGAAAGGCCTGTGAACCTACTGTTACTAGAAACTAGCCAGTGTCCATCTTCCTTTCCCAAACTCCATCACTTCCCAGCATCCCTGCCCACCCAGGAACATTTTGGTCTGGCAACACTTCCAGCTTGACTTGGCAAGAGCCTCTTGGACAGCAATCTCTTCCATACTCCAGGGCTGGAACTGAGGGGATGGAAATGGACAGCTGTGAAATGCCTTCCTAAAATAGGCCAGGAGTAACCTGAAACACCTCTCCAGCTCTGGAGAGGAAAGTAATACTCCCTGATGAGGGATATGAGTAGGAGGCTCTAAGATGTTGAAGTTAAGAAGTTGTAAACGTGTGCAAGACGAGACAATATTCCAGTATTCTTTGGGACTCAGCAGGCTTGGGCAGATAGGCAGCTTGCACTTTGTAATTACTTCTTTTACATGCTGCCAGTTCCACATCCAGGATCTAAAAACACCAGCACTACCATGTTTTTGTTACAGAATCGGCCCCAAGTGCTTTATAATGTATGCTGGTGAAAACTCTCAGCTGCAGGAAGAGACTCTCTCGAGCCCTCCCACCTCCTCTCTGTCACTGACTGGCTTTTTTCCCTCTGCTGCTCCAGCCCAGTTCCCTCCCAGCCTTTCCCCAAACGCCTTGATTTATAAAAACATGGAGCCATATGCTTCATGTCAGGTCCTGCCACGTGCTAAGGCCAAATGAATCTTCACTGCTCTGCTACACAGGGCCTGTGAAATCAGCTGGACGTTTCTTCCTGGCTGGAGCATCCCTCCCTGCTCCCAGTGCTCCCACATGCCTCTCCTCTCCTCCCCAGCCACTGCTGACAGCCTGCTGCAGCCACAGCCAGGCAAGGGTTAAGAAATCTGCTGGAAGAGAGCCCTCCACTTCCTAACTCTGCCTCCTTCCTCTATCAGACACAGCAGAGCGAGGGGAATCCTGTCCAGACATGCCAGAATCAGGCTAAGCAAAGAGGCCAGAAGCAACTGGAATGTGCAGCCTCTTTCCTTCCCTGCCTGTCCCTGCCAAGAGCACTGCAGGGTGCTGGTGACCCACTCGCAGCCAGCCCGTGGCGTGGGATGCAGGGAAAGGCTCTCCCAGCCAACCAGTAGCTCAGGCTGGCCTCCCCCGGGGCAGGGCCCAGCCCAGCCAGGACAGCCCAGCCCCATCGACCCTGCTGAGCTCCCTCACACACAAGGTGCAGCTTCCCAAACCAGGCTGTGTGTGACACCCGGGAGAGGCTCGGAGCTAAGGAAAGGGAAAAGAAGAAGCTGGCAAAGAGGGCTGAGTACCAGCCTGTGTGGCTCCCTGCAGCTCTGTGAACCCTGGAGCTGGTCCTGTTGATCTTCCTGACACAGAACACATGGCTGACTAATGCCCAGCATTACACTACACACACCTGAAGGAAAGCTGGGGGCTTGTGAATCCATCTTTTCTGCAGCTCTACTGCCTCATGTGATAGCAGGGATTTTGCCAAAGTACCACGTGGAGTTTGCCAGGGCTAAACAGACACAGGACTAGAATGCAGAGGAGACAGGGGAAGGGATTGCTGGCAGAGGGAGAAGCGAAACTGAGGTGTTGGAAGAAGGAAACTGAAAGGCAAGAGATAATGCAGAAACTGAGGCTCCCACAAAAGCTCCTGCTTTCATTCCAGCATTTTTTCGAATACCAAGAGATTCTGATAACTTTGCAATTTAGGTAAAGACAGCTCCTTGTGGCACTGAGCCAGTGCCCAGCCTGGATGAGCCTGTGTGACCAGAAGTGAGGCTGACAGTCAGGAATCCTCCTTCTTGCTGTGGTGAGAGAGTTCCTCGTAACACTGGGGCTCCCAGAACCACAGCCCTTCCTGCCACAAGCCTGCTCCTGGTTTACAAGGCTGCAGGCAGCTGAGCAGAACACAGCTCTAAAGCAAAACTCGTTTGTAAGGTGACTTTAAAATCTCTCCATGCCACACAGGACAGCTCTAGGAGCCGGACAATATCTAACACTGCACGTGGCCTTAGTAAGTCCACCAGTAAAACTGAGAGATAGGTTTAAAAGCTAAGCAGGTTTTTCAGTGAGGCTTGGTTCAGGAAGACCCTTTAAGTACCACTCTAAGTGTTTTTCTGGACACATTTTACCCATGTGGATGGTGCAACTCCAGCCAGGAACCAATTCCCAAGTGAGCGCACGAGTCACACTTTTGTGCAACGCTCCTCTCCCCAGCCTCCCAAACATCACCCAGCTCTCAAGACAGCAGGCCAAGATGCAGCAGCTTCCTCTGTGTTCAGCAGTGAAGAACAGCAGCACACCAGCANCCGATTCCGGAGTGAGTGCACGAGTCACACTTTTGTGCAACGCTCCTCTCCCCAGCCTCCCAAACATCACCCAGCTCTCAAGACAGCAGGCCAAGATGCAGCAGCTTCCTCTGTGTTCAGCAGTGAAGAACAGCAGCACACCAGCAAAACTTTGCCCAAAGTCTGACAGAAGTCACTGGCTTCATCTGAAAGCAGTTGCAGGTGTCAGTGCTGCCTGTGTGGGCTGTGTCCCTGCTGCCCTGGATAAACCTTCCCTCACACATTAACACCTAGGGATCCCAAGCCTTCTGGATTGCTCACACAGCACAGTCTTTGTGAAGTGGGGAACTCCTGCAAGGGTCCTACCTGTAGGTGTATGGTCCTATTTCCTCCACGAGAGGAGTAGCACCTTGGAGCACTTCCAAAGGATTTGTCACGTTGAAGAAGTAGAACTGCATGTAGACTGGGGGGGGAGGGTCCTCCCAGGCCTCAAAGGTCTCCGTGCCATTCTTCAAGACTGTTCCCTGAAACAGGAGAAAGGCAGATCAGCTGCTAATGCTACCATGCTGCATGACACTGGCAAGAGAGAGAGGAATTCCCTGCCTTGGGAACAAGCACAGGCAGTCAGACTCCAGACCCCAATTCTAGACCTGCTTCACTTTGAAGCAGCTCACTCAATATTGACTGGCCCAGGCACCTGCTCTGCTGCCCACAGGCCAGGGGCAGCACTGGTTGGTTTGTAGCTCCACTTTTCCCCACAGACTCCTTTTCAGAATGACATTTTTCAGAATGGAGACTGATAAGCTATTACTCAGCAATCCTGTCTCTTCTCCTGCATCAGTAAAAACCCCTACCTGGTGCAAGGCACCACAAAACGTGCCAACATTTCCGAGAAAAGTACAACTCCATGTTGGGAGGCCAAAGGAGTCCTGGCCTCGATGATTTCCTTGCCCAAGGATGTCAGATTCCAACACAGCTGTGAAGTTCTGTCTCCAAAGCAATTAGACTTTGTTTTTCAGTGGCCTGTGAGAAAAACTGTGAACCACAAATTTCTTTCACATAGGCACTCGAGGATTTGTGCCTTTCCAAGTTCTTGGAAGAGAGGAAAGATGGTTTGCCCTGTGTCTTTAATTCATTTCCTGCAGCAATGTCAGCACATGCATCTCCAGACCCAGGGTCTGTCAGTCCATTTCGTAACCAAGCTATAAATCATTATTTCATAACAGAAGTACTTAAGAAATGAAACCTGTCATGTAGAGCCCCGTAACAGAGGTCTCAATCTCTCACTTTATTACTATCCCATTTTGGATAAAGTTCACCCCACCTAGAAAGCAGCCCCACCACCCAAATCGAGGCTTTTCATGTAGTTATAACTCTGGAACTGCTCCAGTGGTCACACAGAGAAACCTGGCTCGCAGAGTGAATTTTCAGGAATAAACACAAAGAAAACTCTGTCTTTGAAAACCACATCACCTGTAGGCGGAAGAAAGGGGGGAGGGGAACGATTTGCAATTAAATGGGTCTCATCAACACTCATTCTCTTTATTCTTCTGAGAAAACAAGTGGAATACTGTGAGTGGAAGCTCAGAAGCAGGGCAGGCTGGACAGCTGCCAGCTCGTGGTCAATGTTCACGGGGTCTTATCAGCCACAGTTGCCTCAGGACTCATTCTTGGCCTTCCCACTTAAGGAGCCGCTTTCTCTCCATGCAGACTTTCATCTTGAAGGATGAGATAAAGAGAAGACTGTTTCAAAGACAAACTCATTGGCAGGAGCTTGGCCTGGCAGCAGTAATGCTGAATGGCAGTGAGAGCCAGCCCAGCTGGTGGCATTTTGCACTTGCAGCCTGCTTTCCCCATAGGATTAAACCCTCTGTATTTTTGAGGTGCAAACCTCAAAAATTAATGCGTTTCAGACACGCTTAGGGAGCTTGGAGCATTTCTCTGGAACTACCAACACCTCATACATACAATTTCCTACACAGCCTGATACCTTTGACCCTGTTTTCTTATGATTTATGCCAAGGAGACTCAGCTCTGTATTCACGAGTATTCACTGGTCGTATTCATTCCAGATTTATTTCTTGGATTGCATGGCACAATTTGCATCTCCCACAGAAATCAAGTGTCTATTTATAGCTCTGCACAGTGACAGCAAACCCAGATTCACAAACTTCTGTCTGGATGCAGACAGACTCCCAAAAACTGTCAAATAATGAAATGTGGTGGGCTCTTCTGATTTTCACCAAATGTTACCAGGGATATTTCAGGCTATCACAGGATATTACAAGGACATCAGGGCTTCTCCTTTGCAAGTGGAGTCCATGCTCATTTCCAGTGTCCCAAAGCATCCTTCCTGCTGACTCTATTCATCAGCCAGCCCTGAACTTGCAGCTCTCTCATTTGCTGCTCTTCCCTTGCCTTGACTGTGCTCTATGCACAGGAAATAAAAAGGGAGCTTTCCCTCCCAAATATAACTGCTACTGGCAGTGATGGTGGGAGTGGGAAATGGTACTCAACATTTCTGAAACCTACATAGAAAATTTAATCCTTTTTTTTTTCTTTATTTCCTGGGATGTGGCATGAAGGAAACACCTGGGCCAAAGAACTGACTGACTTCCAAGTTTGAAATTAGGAGCACAGCTCCAAGATTGATATTGTGTGTGTACATTATATATATGTGCATAATATGAGGTTGTATTCATAACCTGCACACCTGTGGCAGTAAATAGTAAATACACCAGCATCTACCCATCAGAGAGCACAAGGTAACACCACTGGCAGCTGGGAATGCCTTCCTCCTGGGGAAGATTCATCCTTGTTCAGTAGATTTTTTTTCCCATTACTCTCTAGAGTTTCAGGTGCTAGGCCCTGATAACAAACAGGTTTTGGTCATCTGACTGGGATGGCACGTTTAGTTCACAAAAATCCAATAAAACAGCAAATAAAGAATAAGTTGATGAGATTTGAATGCCTTCTGGGAAAAGTGCTGCCGGTGTTCTTGTCACAACACATCTGCCCAGTGATTTTCAAGGGGATGTGAAGTCTGACAGCAGGCTGGATTCCCAGTCTTCCCAGACCCTCTCTGTATCCCAGATCCTGCCTTTGGCTGGAAAGCCTGCTGCACACAACCCCCTGTGAAAGCAGAGCCATCCTCAGCCGTGCTGGGTTTGGAGACACAGGTGCTTGAGCCGTATTCCAAAATAGAGCTTTCCACTCCAGCTGCACTTGAGACTGCAAGGACAGCCCGGACAGCCCCTCACTGTGTGGCAGCTCCGTTTCAGGACGGCTGGAAAGCCCTCAAAGGAACAGCAACTCCTTGCAAAAGCTCGGGTCTCGCCCCATTTCAAAGGCAAATTGAGATTTGTCTATTTGCACAAGATTTTCTAAGCTACACACGCGGTTACACAAGCGACAGCAGCTTTCTAGACTACACCCAAATGAGGGGAAGCTCACGTGGGACAAAGCAATTGTGGAAAGAAGCCAGACCAGCAGAGTGACCGGGAGCACCCTGCTTTCGGGCTGAAAGCTGTGCTTCCCCAGTCTGGGGGGGTGTGGCTCCTGGAGAAGGCCGTGGGGGAGTTGAGCAGCACTGGCAGGGAGCCGGCTGCCTCATTCCCTGCAATCCAGATGTGTGCCAGCACGAGCTGGAGAGCAGCAGGCAGGAAAAGGAAAAGACTGAGCTCTGGAAACTTTATCCTGCATTACTGCAAGCCCTGCTGAGCGAATACCCACTTGCCCTTACATAAGGCTGCGCGCCGGGGAAGGAGCCGGCAGCCGGGAGATAATGCGCGTAAGGAGGATCACGCCTAATTCCTGCTCCCAACCGCTGCCTTCACCCCGCTGCCCGGGCAATAGGAGCATGAAGAACACTTGGAAGCAGAACTTCTGGGATGAAGAGAAGGGCAGGCTCCTTCCCAAGGAGAGCCAAGATTGGGGGGATGGAATGGCACTTTCCGAGTGCCACACACAAGCTGCTGGAAGCTCACTGCCAAGCTAAAAATGCACTTGCTAAATCAAACTGATTGAAGTTGAGACAATGCAGTTTCCATGGTAGGGAATGCTCCCTGTCAGCAGCTCACAGGAAAGAACAGTAGGTTAGGAGATCACAGATGATCTGGTCACCAGTTAGACAACAGCATTGGTCAATTCCCTTCATTGTTCAGCATTCCTGGATCCTCTGTCAGAACAAGAACTAAGATGATGTTTTTCAGATAGATAAATAATTGGTCATCTACAAAGGAATTCCAAGAGAGTTACTAACACTGCTGACCCTTCTCACTAGACCACTGGATAAATGCACAGAGCCGCTCTGGGAGAGGAACAAAAGCTTAGGCAGGGCAGGAACAGTGCAGGCCTCTGCACCCACAGCAATGCCAGGATGGGTGGCCCCAAGAGTGGAACAACACGGTGAAATGCCTAGCTGCCACCACCCAGCCCGGGCAACTGGGAGACACCGCATGTTCCAGCCCACAGCATCTCTGGCCGTGCTCCAGAGGCACCAGTAAATGGAGCAGCAGAACAAGTATGAAAACTGCGAGCAATTTATGACAGAGCTGTCAAAAAGAAGGGGTGCTTCAGGTGCCCCCTGCTGCCCCACAGCTGCTGCCCCACAGCCAGCAAAGCTGCCTCAAGAAGAGGCATTTTTACCCATCCTCCCCCGATTTTCACCCAGCGCAGGCATCAGTGCAGCCTGAGCCCCATTCAGAGCCCCAGCCCAGGCGGGTGGTGCTGGGCAGGGAGGGGGGGCGGTTCACGGCCCAGGGATGCTCCTGCCCACTCATCCACAGCTGCTGCAAGGAGGGACCCAGCCCCCTCCCTCCCTCGGCTATTTTCAGACGGAATAAACCGGCAAACACGGACCGAGACAGGAAGGCGGCAATGCTTTTACCTGCTTCACCTGCAGATCCACCACCGTCTGGAAGACGTGCGCCACCAGCAAGGAGATGCTGGCGATGAGCAGCGTCATGGCCAGCACCCCCACGGTGACGAGACACAGCGACTTCATGGCTGCTGTCGCCGCCGCCGCCGCCGCCGAGCAGGGACCGCCGGGGCTCGGC
>VYXF01005274.1:100075-110915 GCA_013397295.1 Polioptila caerulea | reverse complement strand
TTGAGCGGCGCAGGGAGCGGGTTCTGCCGCAATTCAGCGCGGTTCAGCTGCCACTAACACAGCCAAGCCGCTCTTGAAAAAATAAATCAAATCAATGGGCCTGCTTTTTCAAAAGCCAGTTTCCCACCCATCACCGCTTGCAACAGGGGCTTTCCCAGCGATGGGTGTGAGGCCAAGCCTTTCCCCCACGGCCTTCCCGGGGCACCAAAGGAAGGAAAGCCCTGCGACACAGCGCTCCCATCCCACGTCCCATCAGCGCGCTGCCAGCAGCGCTAGCGCTTCCCGAGTCACGAGTCAGCTCCCTCTCCAAACCACGAGGCTGGCGGCTGGCCCGCGGCAGCCCGAGCCAAGTAATGCCTTCCCGAGCAGGAGGGCAAGCGGCCCATCAGGGGGATTTCCTGCTAAGGTGGACTGAAGCATCTTCCCTTGTAAACGCTTCTTCCTGTAATTGTGATTGCAGCAGCAGTGTTATGTTATTATGTGCCCTTTCGGATATTTTTGCATGTGAAATGTTCTGAGGTCACATGGCACAGTTGTTTGGTAAATCAGAATTTTTGTGGTTCCACCCACGCAGTTAANAAAAAAAAAAAAAAAAAAAAAAGGTTGTTCTGGCAGTTTTCTTTCATTTAGATTCTCATTCCAGAGTGGTTTAGCCCTGTTTCATCACTATTTCTCCAAAACCCAAGAATCAGAGTACTTAATTAGAATCTGGGTTTGAAGGCTAATTTAATTACAGCAATGAAACCCTCTCCTTAGAAAGACTCCTCCATGGGAATTCCATCTCTGAATCCATAAGCGGTCCCTTCCACTGTAAAATATTTTAGCTGAACCCTGGCACAAATATTTATAGATCAAGCAAAGATTCCTACAGAATGTTGGGTTTGGTTAATTCAGCTTGTTGATTTTTCCATAAAAATCTACCCACCATGTGATGCACAGAACCATGTGGTTTCTCCATACAGATTTTCTAGATTCTCAGTGTGAATGATTATTTTGGCAAACGATTACCTCTGGAAGCCAAGGAAGTGCTCACCAGCCATGATACACTGCAAGCACTGCCGTGGGGAGTGGCTCCACCTCTGGAGTGCAGCCTGGGAATGAAGTGGGTGCACTGCTGGCTCAAGGCACAATCCTGTGCCATAATTACAGATCCCTGAAACAAGCAGAGGCACATCTTCCCTTTCCAGCATCACGATGATGCCTCTGAGAGAAGAGGCAGACAGGCCCCACATTCTGGGAAGCATGGACGTGGTGAAACTGTCCTGTCCCATGCACTGGGAGTATCTTTAATAAACATATAAAGCCAGACTTACTGAGGTTCTGATGTGGCTCCTTCAGTTTGTGCAACGCCAGGTGCTCGGCTCCTTGGAGTCTATGCAAGGCAGGAAAAGCTTGTAAGGGGAGGAATTAGGAAATCCCACAGCACAGTATGAGCCAAACTAGAACAGACCCCAGAAATCCTTAATCCTACTCCTGTGGTTTAGAACCTATCAGACATTTCTCCAGTGGATGTTTAATGCTGTTTTAGTGATGTTTCTAATCCACAACAGGGCTAGAACAGCACACAGGAGGGTGGAGTACTGTTCCTTGTCTCTTTGTGTGCATCTGTGGCACTTGGTGGATCTCTGGACTTTGATACCCGAGATAGGAATCGTGCTTGCCTTTCCTTAATCATCAGCCACTGCTGACAGACCAGTTCACACCACGTCTGGCTGAATCCAGGCACTGCTTCCTTCAGGAGCTGTGACCTCAGGGCACACAGGGACATCAGACAGCCTCTCCAGGACCCAGTGTAGTTTCATCTCAACACTGAAAATGCAGCTGTAACTAGAAAAGTGCTTTACCTGATAAACACTCTCCCAGTTTCTGTCTTATCTCCACTTTGGGTAGGCTTGAGCACTTGTCTCCTGCTGCATGATGTTTGCAGTCTGCCTCCCTCTATGGATCCGTGGTACCTGGCTGCCCAGCTCACCCACACCACACAGAACACACTGCAGGGAACCTGCAGGTCCTTCCCACTCCCAGGTTCCTGACACGGAGCCTGTGCTGGCTGCAGTTCCCCAGCAAGAGCCAGGAAGGACAGCAGCACAAGGCTTACATGCAGGGCACACTCCCAGCCTTGGGGGAGCAGCTCTTGGGAAACACCCCAGTGCACCAGTAACACACCAGGAAAAAGCTTCCAGAGGCTTTGCCCTCCTGCTTTCCCTGCACAGCTCACCAGAGAACTCACACACGCTGTGGCTATCTAGTACTCTATGCTTAATTAATAAAATAATAACCTAGTTATAAGATCCTGATTTCAGCTGAGAGTTGAGACATTTCTGAAAGGTCTGTAAGTGGGAGTGATCACATTTCACTGTCTCAAGCTTCAATTTATTCTTCCCACAGAGACAAATTAATTGCTGGCAGGAAAGCAGTTCACTGTAGGGCAGAGCTACACTGCAATTACTGGGCCCATCAGCGACCTTGGAAAGGGCTGGGAGTAAAGCTGGTGCTTTAGTAAGAGCAGCCTTTGCTCTTGGGTTAGAACACTGCTTGACTTCCAGATCTGGGACAGTGACATCCCAGGAAATGAGACATTTGCCTGCAATGGCACTTAATTTTGCTTCTGGGGTGGGACAATGTCGCCAGTGGCTGTGAAACAGAGCCCTTGCTGGCAAAGGAAGGCAAGGAAGTGGCAGGGCCTGCACTGGGATGGACAGGAGGCTCTGGCAAGGGGCACAATCTGGACAACTTACACAGTTTTGCTGAGGGCCTGGCTTGCAGTGCCAAGCCCATCACATCAGTGAAGCTCCTCCTGTCCGAGTTTTACTACCTTAATTCAGGTTTTAGCTTCTGCAATGCAGATTGCAACAGGAAGAACGCTGTCTTTTCAAGTGCTTGATCTGAGTGCTTGATCTATTCTCTTGAGCATTGCCCACTGAGACTGACAGAGTTTTCCAAGCCCTCAGTTTTCTATCCAGCCCTCGAGGCAGCTCCAGGATAAACCAGGTTTACTTGTTCTGCTGCTGCTGAGCGCTGCAAACAGCCCTGGACTACTGGGAACGTCCTCTGCACGCCAATGGATAAGCAAAGGTGTGGAAGCAGCCAGGGAGGAACCAAAAACACAGCTGATATGAGCCTATGCTGTTCCCAGCAGCAGAGCAAAGGAGAACCTGGCAAAAACAGCCCGGAGAAATGTGAAACCAGACCAGGATTGTGTTAGCTCTTGCCTTCCAAACAAGCAGACAACAAAGCCCCAATCACAATAAAAATGTGTCTCTGTTTTTATTCTAGGGAGAGCTATAAGGAGCAGGCAAGGTTTCTGACACACGTGGCTAACAGAGTCAGGTTAGCCATGCAGGCCAGGTCCCTTATCAGTCACACACTTCCCCATCACTGTCTGGCACTGCAGAGCAGAAACTCTACCTGCCAGCCTTGAAAACCTTTCCTGGTAACCCTGGACATGAGAGATGTTTTAAATAACCTCTCATTCAAACAGAACCCATGGTGAACATGCATTTTGCTCCAATAGCATGGGATGTCTCCTAAAAAGAGGGGGACTACAGTCTCCAACCCCCAGTGAGACTTTAGGGCCCAAATCCCACAGCAGCAGATGAACACTCCAGCCCATGGCCCAGACCTTCCTGAAGGGAGGGGGCAGACAGAGAGACCTGTTCTGTTTATTTGCTCCATTTGGGACTCAGAGTTCCAACCTACACCTCGTTTTAAGGCACTGCATGCACTAGGGAGGGCACATTCAAGATGAGCAAACCAGTGGCACACGTTTCCCTCACCTGAGAGTCCTGTCCCACATAAATGCCACTCTGGCATACAAAGGCGAGGGAACCTCCATAGCAGGAACTCCAGGAGTCTCATCTTCAGCTTTTTGTAGCCTATTCCCTCCCAACTGCTTTTTGATTTGAAAGAGTCCAAGAGCAGACTCCAGCCCTTAGAACGTTTGCTGCTGCATCAAAGCCTAGATGCACACTACCTCTGCACAGAGTTTTACTGAGGAAAAGTGGAGGTCTTGCACAGAGAGCCAGGGATTTCCACAGCCTCTGCTGACTGCATTTGAGAGAGGCTGCAAACCTACAATCAGAGTCTGCTTTGTTCTGAGCCTCTTATCTCACAGCCTGGGATCTTCCCCTGTTCCTGAAGTAAACACAGGGATTGAAGGCTGCAATTAGATGATCTTGCCAGCCTGCACCACATTATGATTTACTTGGGCGATCAACTAACTCTAATTAAAATTCTGCAGTGTAAGTATCTTTTAGCTAGCAGCACCAGTGGCCCCAGAGCAGCACAGCTGAGCTCTCTGGAGCCTTCCCATGCACAAAACCTGGGGTGTCCATCCTTAAAAGTGCACCAAACTCGCTGCCATAGATGAGGAAAGACCAAAAAGGCTCACACTGAAAGTCTCTCGCTGATTCCCAGTGTCCACTGCGCATCAATGCACACTTGGTAGGCCTAGAATGTGTCATCCCTCCTGAGCCCCTGGAAAACAAATGCTTTGTATGTCAGCCTGGCTACAAACAGCTCCTGTCTGCAGCTCAGACAACGGGGCTGTGTGTGGGACAGCCCTCAGCTGCCACCCCGGGCCAGGGCAGCACTGCCCGAGGGCATGCCAGCCACCAGCTTCCCTGGAAACGTGCCAGAGGCAGAGGTCTCAAGTGACAGTCAGGAGAAGGATGAGGGAAATGTTGTGCAAAGCCTTAAAGGAACGAAGGGGATCCAGTCCTGGTGGGGAGGCTATGCAATCTCCTCCCTGAGGATCTGTCTTCCCTGTACCCCCCAGCCCCTGAGGGCAGTGCAGAGCCAGGCTGCAGCACGTGGCTCTGAATCCCTGCGGAAGGCGAGGCTTTGGCCCCACGGTGTGCCAGCACCGGTGCATAGCAGGGCTTTATCCTGCAGTAAACAAAATCCCGGGACTGTTTGGATGGGCAGGATGCCAGGCTCCCTCCAGGACAACTGCTCACAGCTGCTCACAGCAATGCTGCCTTCAACTGCTTCTGTCATCTGCTCAACACAGCAGAGGAGCTGAGGAAAAACACTCAGGGGGAAAGGGAAGGCAAACAGTGGCCAACAGCAAAGCCAAGCAAGCCAGAACCCTTTGGCTATTTCTAGGTCTGTCCTTTTTCCAGCACCCAGCTCCTCTGTCCCCATTCCTTGCCAGCTCCCAGGCTCCAGCCCCAGTGCCCTGTTGCACTTGGGTGCCTGCCAGCCTCAATTCTGAGTATTTAATATCTTAAATATAGGCCAAAAGCAGAGCTGGGCCCTAGGATGTGAGCCACAAGGCTTCAGCACAGTCTGCAACACCTTATGTAGGTCAGCTGCATCCCTTGGCATCAAGGGAATACTTTGGGGATGCAAAAAAGTGCCCCTGCTGTGGGTCTAGCCTGTGACCCGGGTGTCAGGACAGAGCCACTGCATCATGTGCTGGCTCAGGGCCTGCCCTGCCCTCTGACAGGACTGTGTGGGAAAGGACTTGTTGCTTTCCCCTGTCACCAGACCCAGGCAGCACATGACTGAGTGACGAGTGACATCCCCCTGACACACTGAACCCAGGAAAGAGGAACTCGTGGGGACAGGCTCAGAACAGGACAGGCAGATTGGATGGTAGCAAAACTGCCCTTCAAGGCACACCAGAGAGCCCTGCTGTGGCCTTGTTTGATATCCCTGGCTGTTTTATTTCAGGGAGGAAAAATATGTAGCACCAGAGAAGGCACCTTCCTGCAACTCTGTGATGCCAGACATGTAATCACACTTACTGGGGTCATGAAGATAAGCACTGCCATCAGAGCTTACAGACCACTTGGTAGAATCCTTTCCCAAGAATCCCCACATGGTAAGCAGCCAGGGAACACAGAAGACAGCAAAAAAGTCTCCCCTTTTGAATTAAATCATGTGATTTATAAAACAATACAACTTCCTCACAGCTTTCAGGAAAGCAGCTTGTAAAATATATCAACACCCATATTCAGAATTTCTAAAAAGGTTTGGGCTAAGTCAAAGAAAGAGTGTGAAATAATACCACACTTCACCTGCCTTTCATGCTGCATTTTCCTATGGGCCTGACAATGTAAAGAATCCACATGGAAATCAAAGCATGACATCTCCAGGATGTGAGACAACCATGAGAGGCTGTCAGCAGGATTTTACTGGGAAATGTAATTTATGATTCAATTTCTAAGAGCTGCTGAGTACCACAACTTCAGTGAAGCCTGAGATGAGCTTGAGACAATTTAGCCAAATATATTATACTTTGGTTTTACACCTGGGAGGAGGTAAAAAGCAACAGGCACCAGCCATGAAAGGGCACCTGGAATGCAGCTGTACCAGCTGGGGAAATGGAGAATGAAGAACAACAAAACAGAAAGTGTAACTTGCACAGAGTGACTAATAAACTGAAAAAGCTGGAAAATTATGGCTCATGGGAAACAAACCCAGGAGGAGAAGAGATGTAGGGAAAGCTGCCATTCACTCTACTGTCACAGTACAGAAATCCAGAGAAAACACAGGAAATGCAATAAGAGACTGACAGGGCAAGCAATAAGCTCTACCTCAAACCCAAGAAGGAATTCCAAGTCAGATTACTACGGGTAAGTAGGAAAGAATGGCATTAGACCTCTTAGATGTTCTGAGCCAGCTAAGCAAGGATGAAATGCATTCTAACATGGAAAACCAGCAAAGCAGAATCACACCCTGTGTCCTTGAAAATAGATGGGAAAGCTGTGTGCTCTGTGCTTCTCAGCCAGGGGAAGACCTTTTTGGGGTGACATCTGTGTCCAGGTTGGGTGGCTGGTTTTAAAGAATGACACCAGGCCTAAAGTGGACTGCTGAGGTCCCTTTTAGCTGCCTTCCAGATTTTCATGGCTCACAATGGAAAGCAGCTCTCATTACTAACCAATCCCTCTTCAAGAAGTTTATAGCAACTGAGAGAAAGCATCTCCTCTCTGTTTGGGAGGGAAGGGATTTTCCTGCCAGCCACACTCCTCCTGTGCCACCTGCTGACTGCTGTGCAGTGCTGCACAAGAGCGTCCAGTGTTCACAGCTGAGGTACTCCAAAGAATATGGGAGAGGGATGGGGCAGAATGCCAGTCAGAGTCATGATTTCCTCCAAAGTACATGACTATTTTGCCCTTCTCTTTTTTCCTACCTGCTTGGGTGGAGATCTGACACAGAAAGTGCCAAACAAATGCCCAGAAAACCTCCATGGCATCAGTCTTGAATTTTAGATTTTAACCTGGCTCCCAGGGAGGCTACTCTAAGCTAAGCTCTGGGGGTTATGGTTAAGATAAGAAAAGGAGATGTGACATTGCTCCTTTTCCCACCTCCTTTTAGCACCTGGCTGTTTCCAGTTAAACTAGAAGAGGAATTCTCCACATTGAAAGAATGGTGGTGCTACTGCAGAGGGTAACTCCCAAAGCACACTGCTGCAGCACTGGCAGCACTGCTCCAGCAGCAGAGCTGCCTGTGGCACTTCCACATGAGCTGACAGCACATCCACAGGGAGCAACAGGGCTCCTGGATTTGTATTTCTTCCCTACTCATCCACATTTCCATTTTGTTCTGCTGCAGAACTGGAGGAAGCACCGTACACACACAAAAGGCTTTAAGAGCATTCTCTCCCCTGGACCAGATGGTGGCCAGCCTCACAGGAGCTCCCCAAACACACCCCCAGGTGCCTCTGTCAGAGCCAGGATAGTGGGACAGAAGCACAAGGGCTCCCTTTCTCCCGGGAGATTCCCTGTCACCACACTAGATGGCACAGCTGACAGGATGACAGAGCTCCTATGAGCCACTGCCCGTGGGCCAGTCCTTCCCACCAACACCTCTGGCTGCTGCCCTGGTCACAGAGCTGGGACAGTAAATATCTGCTTTGGTTTGGGTTCTGAAACGTGCAAAAGCTGGAGTTTCCTGATCTCGGGCCAGCCAGCTGGGAGGTCCACAAAGTCACGTGTGGCTTTTCCAAATACTCTCCTGCTTTTCCAATGCTCTCCCACCTGCTGAGCAAGGAACGGTGCAGCAGAGCCTTGTTCACAGAACACTGCTCTCCAAAGCAATGCTACATCAGGAAGGACTGCCAGAACAAACTGAAATCTTCAGTTAATCCCAAACAGAATTATGTCCCTGAGACTTGAAGAATTTGTTTCCTTGTCCCTCTACGGTACAGACACCATGTTTGGCTCTGAGGAAAGCTTTAAAAGAAATAAATCTCAGGTGTGTTTTGGAGCATTTCTGTTTATCTGCTTTGGAAATCCTCTAAGGAGACAGAAGTCTCCAAGTTCTACAGGATATGAGCACTTCAAGAATTGCTACAGGGGAAGAGACAAAAGCCCTCAAAGGGATAAGTTACTGTCTGCAATGGTCTGTGCATTTGCTTCAGAAGAGGAACCTCAGCCCTCAGTGACCCTTCCCACTTCTCCCTGTCCAGCATCTGTGCTTCTAACACTCTGTAACTGATCAGCAATTCTGGAGTTTCATCCCTAGTATTCACCAAGACCCCTGTTTTTAAAAAACAGGAGACAGCAAATGAATTCTAGGCATCCTCAGAGGAGGTGCAAAGCAAACAACTCGGCTGCTGCCTGCACAGGCAATCACTGTTCTGGGCACATAAATCCATGCTGCCCCCGAAAAAGAAAGGTCCTCTGGGGACTATGCAGGACTGGGCTGGGAATGTGAGTTACTGAACTGTCCTTCCCTGCCTGGCTGTGCAGCAAGCTTTGTCACAAGCTGGGTGACTCCCTCTCTTTGTAATGATCTGAATCCATTTGTGGTATTAGCAATTACCCTGAATGCTCAAAAGCAGTTGGGGTGCTTTGCTTTAGTTTCTTCTGCAGGTACTGGGTGAGAAAGTCTGGCACCAGAAGAGAATGAATGAGCATGGAGATGAAGAGCAGAGGAGACCTTTGCTCTACTCATTATAGCAGCACCCTGCCTTTCATCCTGTGCATTTCTGCATCTTCAACATAAATCTTTCCTGCAACAGTCTCTTCTAGGCTGCATTTGCTTGACGTCTCTTCCTTCCTATGCTGCTTTATCAAATGTGCTCAAGGAAAGAAAAATGGGGCTAGCAGCTCCAAACCCTACCCCTTCATCTCTGCTAAGGGCTGGCAGGAGGATGCCCTTTAAGTGTAATGCTACAATAATTAATAGGTGCAATAATTAATCCCTGCTCTGCTGCAGGGAGGTGACTGGGAAGTCTAAATTGCAGGGCACACACAATACTTACAGAAGAGCAGCTCAAACTGTAGGTGCTCAAACTGGCAATCCCAGCTCAGCAAGGTGGTGCACAGACACAGAGAGGGGAACTTGCTGTTTTGAAGGCTAGGAGAAAAGGAATGTAAGTAAGCTGCAAAAATAGCACCTGATCTGCAAAGTTTCAGTAGTTAGCACAGCCCATTACAGCCCAGGGTCTGTTTTTTAAGGTTCTGAGCAGCACCTTGAAGCACGGACAGTGGCAGAAGAGAGTGCACCCAAGCCCTCAGTCGGTGAGAAAGTGCCCAGGCACGTCCTGGCTCCACAGGTCCTTCTTTCCTTCCCCAGTGCCACTGAGCAGGAGATGTGAGCAGTGCACTTTCAGCCCATGCCAGGACACAGCCCAGACAGCCAAGTACCAAAATAGATATTTTGACTTAAGCGCCAGCTCAGCACTTTGCTGGAGGAGACGGTTCCTCAGCTACTGTGGTAAGCAAAGAAAGGGAAGATATTTAGATCATAAATTCTGTGTCTCTGCACAGCCCCCCTCCTCCATGTCAGCCGGGGAGCTGCCCCACGGAGGCTGCACACGTGTGCTTCTATAAATTCGACTGACATTTACTGTCCCGCTAAGCTGAGGGAGCGCCGCTGGAACTGACGCTGAAAGATTAAGAAGTTCACACACTGGAAATAGACTTACTGGGACATCCACTTAGCCATTCTCTCGTCTAATGAGATAGGGGGCAAAATCTCATCAGCGGGCTTGACAGATCCAGGCACGACCACACCTTTGGTCAGATAAAGAGAATGGATTTTAAAAAGGGCAGCAATCAGAACCGAGCGGAACCGCCTCCCCTCTCTCCTTCCTTGATGTTAATCTTTAGTGTTACAAACATTTTCACACTTTGTCACTCCAGCACTGCCAATTCGAAATACTAAGTCCCAAGGTGCATTTACTAGGTTTTTCGGGTTTCTAGTAAATTAATCAGTATAACCTCTCAATTTTGAAATTAGGTTTGACATCATCACTTCAAGAGCAGTAAAATGAAGGTAAATTTAAGTAAACATCAAATGTCCTCTGCACTGATGGACTCTGAGCTCCTGATAGTCCAAAAAGCTTCCAGAGCATAACAAAGAAGCCAGGACAACAGGGCAACGTTAAAGAATCCAGTCATAATCATTAGAGTGTGATGAAGGGGTTACAAAATCAATAGTGAATTCATCTCACTTCTCAGGGATACCAGAGGACAGGATTTTCACCAGCACAAGCATTAAAATTACCAGCAAATCAGTCCCCCTCAGCACAACCCTGTTGGAGCATCTGAGCCCACCAGCACCACTAGAATTAAACCTGCCCTGTGTCACCCTGCCTTGGCAGGGGGCTTGGGCTTAGACGATCTCCAGAGGTCCCTTGCAACCCTATTAACTCTGAGAGAAGGCACTAAAGGGGCGTGGGGGGCGTGAAGACCTGAAACTTTCTCCGCCCGCACTTCGGGAGTTTAAGCTTTTCCCCCACCGCCTCCGCGGCGCGGCTCAGCCCGGCCCCGCCCGGCCCGCGGCGGCTCCTCCCCGGATCCGGAGCCCGGCTTAAAGCGGCGCCGGGTGGGCGGCCCCGGCGGGTCCCGCTGCGGCAGCGCCCGGCCATGGCCCGCGACCGCGG
>VYXF01005274.1:70536-99883 GCA_013397295.1 Polioptila caerulea | reverse complement strand
GCCTGGCTCTGGTACGGCGACAGCGACGGGCGAGGCGAGGCGGCGGCCAGAAGAGAGGGGCCCCGGCGGGCGAGCGCGGCGGCGGCGGCCACAGGTACCGGGATGGGGAGGCGATGCTGGGGGCGTCTCGGGCAGCCCGAGCCTGCGAGGTTCGCTTGGGTTTGCCGGCGCTCAGCTTAACCCGTTGCCGTTCTCCCGCAGGGTCACTTGCGGAGGATGCTGCGGCGGGCAGGGAGCCGGTGCGGCGGGATGCTGCCCCGTCCGGCCCTTCGGAGCCAGGAGAGGATCTGGCGGCTGTTTCAAGGGAAGAGCTTAACCACGTGCCGAGCAGTGCAGCGTCGGGAGAACCTGTGGAGCTGGAGCAGCTGATCCCGAAGCACGGTGTCACGGAGCCCGGGCAGCATCCAGCTGATAAGGGCGGCAGCCAGGCAGGGGAACTGGGAGCCCAGGTGGGACAGGCAAGTGACGGATGGTGCGTGATGAACTTGGAAGGAGCCTCTGACGATGACTGTAAGGACAGAAGTGCGGAGCAGCCGTGTCAGCCAGCTGAGGGGAGGGACTTGGACCACGAAGAGTGGGAAGTTGTTTCTGAGCACCTGGTGGAAGGGGAGGATGGCAAGGATGGCAGCATGGAAGACTCGGACAGCAAGGAATGGGAACAAGGAGACTGCTGTGATGGGGACTTGAAAGCAAAGAGAGTTGCAGCCGTGCCCCCCATGTTCCAGAACATCCACGTGGCTTTCCGTGTGCACTACATCACCCACTCCGAGGCACAGCTCATCGGGGTCACGGGGGACCACGAGTGTCTGGGCCAGTGGCACAGCTACGTCCCCCTCAAGTGTGACAAGGATGGCTTCTGGTCCGAATCCATCAGTCTGCCCGCAGACACCAGAGTGGAGTGGAAATTTATCTTGGTGGAGAACGGGAAGGTCAGACGCTGGGAAGAATGCAGTAACAGGACCCTAGTGACTGAACACGAAGATCAAATTGTTCATCAGTGGTGGGGATACCATTAATGGGAAGGTGGAAGCTGCTGATGTAATGGCAGACCTGCCTAGGTGAATCCCCGAGCCCCTAAACCTTAGGGGGGGGCTCCCCTTCTTCTCTAGGAGACCCTCTCAAGTGCAGAGCTCTGGAAATCCCGCATCGAACCACGTAAGCAGCAGATGTCTTTAGGAAATCTTTTGGCAACCTGAAAAATCAACTTTGAGTGTGTGCTGAAGAAGACACAAGGTAGGCTAAGAAGGCACAAGCAGCATTCCAAGCACCTGCCTGTCCAGGTGGATCTGGACCCTGGACTTGAGTTAGTGTTGCTTTGAGTGGGGCTATGGGATGCATCTTGGTACCCACTCCTTGGGCTTGGGAAGCGTACTGGGAGGTGTGGTTACCAACCCTGTAACAGCAACTTAAGTGTTTTAATTTATGTAATGTATCAAGGAAACAATAAACATTTTCAGATTGACAGTTCATTACCAGTTGACCAGTGACCTCACTCATTTTGGTGACTTTGAGCCAAGTGAGCCACTTGACCTGAGACCTGGGTGCTAAGGAATTGCTGAGAAGTGCCCCTCCCTCTTGCAAGTAACAAAAGGTTGAACCCCAAAATAGTTCATTCTCTACCCCCTACTGTCCAGCAATCATCTCGGCTCAAATGAAAGGCTTGGCAGGCAGCTCCGCTCCTGCTGAGGGGAGAGCAAAGGTCAGAAAGGACTGTCTCAGCTTAATGAGTTACTTTGTTAGGGTGGGAGCAGGCTTTAAAAAAAACCTGGAATGCTGTGATGGCTAGGGAATAGGGTTCTGGCTGGAACAGTCAGGTGGCATACTGAGGAACAATGCCACAGTATTGTTAGCAAATACTGGGCTTTTCAGCTTGAATTTATTTTAAATCGTGGCCTTCTAATATGCCAGATGAAGTAGAATACTTCCAGCTTCAGCTAGTTGGTATCCTTATATGATAGAAGCAGAAAGCTGCTCTGCTTCCCTGCTTTTCGTATTTTTGGGTGCAAATACCTGCTGCCACTTGAGCAAGCTCCTCTTTCCACAATGCTGGACCAAGCTCTGGCCAGCAAACAGCCCTTCCCTTGAGTGAGCTTGGTCTGGGAGAGCAGAGTTTTGTAGGGCATCTACAACTATACAAATTAGCGCTTTGGTCTGGAGGATGTGCTTCAAAAAGCACATCACTGATCTAAATGCCTCTGCTAATTCCTTCCTGCTCTTTGTGGTGAAGCAGTCTGGATGTGTGGAGTGGAATGGCTTTGGTCAAAGACCAGAAGAGGACCTTCAGAGGCTGACCTGCATCTGGTGGGTTAATGGGCATCCAGTTGGTGGGACAATACTACAAAAGAACAAGTGTTGGAAATGTTCTTATGGGATTTTGATACCAGCTGTTCAATGAGAGTGGGTTGAGCTGCCTGCTCCTGGAGACCTGGGCACAAAATAGCTCAAGGAACTCCTGGGGGGGTATTGAGGGGAGGGTGAGGAGGGAGAGAGACAAAAACCAAGGAACAAGTGCACTGGGAAGTTGGAATTTTGATTTTTATCCAGTAAAACCACTTCAGCTGCATTCTTTGCACTTACCTTTTCTAACAAGAAACTGAAGTGGATACTATGGCTAATATACAGGTGGTGATCTTCAGAAATCCCTGAAGTCAGAGCAAAACATTTCATTTCAAGGTGATTACAAACCTCTTCCCCCCTGATCCAAGCTCTCCCAACAGTGAGATACTGTCAATTTATAAAGCACTTGTTGCGCACTCGCTGCTGCCTGAGCGCATTTCCACACACGCTCGAGGCTGGTCTGAGGAGATTAACTGTGCTATTAGATTAAGTTATTCACTAGAAAGCTACTTAACCTGTGCTAGAATAGATTCTCTAATGCAATGGTGAACATGGCAAACAGACCAAGCCTGAGAAGCCTTCCCAATTGAGAACTATTTATTATTTTAATTAAACACCCTGCGCTTTGATCCCGCAGATAACTCTCAGTCCTCGTGATTGTATCATCTTGCTGAACGATCAGCTGCTGTTTCTACAAAGACCTGCACTGAGCTTTTGCTACAGCCTCTAAATTGTTAAGGCAGTCCCATCACTGCTTCCTCAGCAGGACCTATGCTATGTAAATTAAATGGTTTGGGTATGGTGAAAACCAGAAAACTGGATTTCAGTTTTTCTGGAGGAACCTATTAGGATTTTCTCCAAGTTCACAGGAGAAATAGATTGTTCATTACTGAACAATCTATTTGCTCAGTGGTGAAAGTAGATTTCAACAAAGTTTCCTTGCTGCATAAAAAAGATGCTGCTGGAATGGCTGATAGCTGTCTAATACAATGTCCTGGCTGTGAGACCAGGGAAGCTACACGTGAGAAACAACTTATTGTTGACATTCCTGTGTGGAACTAGCAGCCAGTGGCTCAGGACATCTCTAAGCAAACAATAAACTGTCTCCCTCACAGCTTGGCAAAGCCTGCAACCACAGAGCTGCCTTTAAAATTCACCTGCTCATACCCCTGACAGAAAACCTCTGACAAATTAGACAATTTGCTTCCTTCTAAGTGAAACACCAACTATTCCTTTTAGTGCAGTAGTTTGGTGCACAGATGCTGAATGCTGCAGCTGGATGGTGAGCTGGGCAAGCAGCCTGAGGGGACTGGGCATAAACCATTTTAAAATCTCCTACAAACACCTTCTCTTCAGCTTGTTTGCTTGGCAAAACCCATGCCCATCCCACATTTATATGATGAGTTGAACTTACCTCTGCATTCTCTCTCCACAAATTAGTCTGCTGTTAGGTTTTCTCTCCTGGGGGTTGGTTGCCATCTGTGCTGCCCTTGCTGTGGGCAAGCTTGGCCTCACAGTGCTCCTGTGCCATCCACCTGCATGACATGGAATATCAAATGCTGTTGAGGCTGCAGAGGCCAGCAGGCATTCATTCAACTGCTTCAAGGCTCATGGATCTACGAGCCTGTTCCTTGCCTGCTGCTGGTGACAGGGGGGAAGCCCAGACCTGTCCCCAGCTCTGCTGGATCCCAGCAAAAGGATGTTAAGCTGCTGTTTTGGACTGGCAGATGTCCCCCCCTTCTCTGTGGCTCTCTGACCCCTCCACCTGCTCCCTGCCCTTGGCACTCAGCTGCAGCTTCTAAAACTCTTCTTAGCTTGGCTCCTTGGACACAACTGGGAGTGCACTTAGCAGTGACCTTTTCCAGGGGTCCTTATTCTCTATACCTGACTCTTCTCTTAAGAAAATTTTGCAAGGTTTGTCCAATACATGTGGCAAGTCCAAAGTGTGATTGATACATGTCCCATCTAAACCAATCCTTTCATTTTCAAAGCAACCAATTCCTCAGAAAGGGGAGATGCTTTTACTAATATTTCACTAAGCTTCCACTACAGTTCCAAAAACTATCAGAAACAGTGTAAAAAAAAATATTAGGAAATCTAAAATATTCCTCAAATTAAAATACTGTTGGCAATAACTGAGGACAGCTTAGGAACAAGTCAGGAATTTCTTCTCCTCACACAAGACTCAAACTACAGTTGGATGAGACTGTTCTGCTTAAATGAATCACAGTACAGTATGGAATTCAAACTTCAAGAGGAAGAATTTAGCTTATACATAGGGAAAAATTCCTCCCTGTGAGGGTGGGGAGGCTCTGGCACAGGCTGCCCAGAGAAGCTGTGGCTGCCCCTGAATCCCTGGAAGTGTCCAAGGCCAGGCTGGATGGGGCTTGGAACAACTGAGGGTAGTGGAAGGTGTCCCTGCCTGTGGCAGAGGGGTGGAATGAGATTATCCTTAAGGTCCCTTTTTACTCTGTACTTCCTGCCCATTTAAAATAAGAGCTATAAACAAGAGTTTAAAAATTTTAAGGGCTTTTATTATTAATCTTAAAAAAACCTGACATATTTTAAACCCAATGTACCTACATGAAAGTGATCACTAATGCAGACGGTGCCTTCACTTGGACAGCTTTCTCTCCTCTTCCTTGGATTGCTTTGTCTTCACCTTCCAAGTTCTGATGATTGGAGATGTGGCTGGAAATAGCAGAAGAATAGATTAGCTGAACAACACCTTATGTTCCAAAGGTTGAGGTCTCAGCTGTAGCCACCTGAAGCTGCAAAAAGTCCTCCCACAACAAGCTATGCTGTACCTACCAAGCCCTTACAAATGCAGCTTCAATTTGTAGTTCTTTATGTGAATACAGAAAAAACACTGAGGATTTTAATGGATGGCAAAGAACAAAAATGAGAGCACTTACTCTTGACTTATTTATATAAATAACTGGATTAGTTTCACCTACCAGGTCTCTTGTATGTCCCTGAAATGAATGCACTGTGTGATGAGGGGAAATAATAACCTCCCAAATCTGTGCAACAAGACTTTAAGGAGAAAAGGGGAAGAGACTGCAATATACAATAAAAACAAGGTCAGAGAAAATAAAGCCCATCTCATTTGGCATTCTGCCATCCCAGGAGCTCATGCAACTAAGTTTTGGAAATCTTGCAGTTTCCATCAAAGCATCATCAGCTTCTCAAAAATTCCCTGTAACTGGTTGTGACAGCACACGAGGACACCTCTGAGCAGCTGCCATGTTTGACATGTTAAGGATCCTGAAGCTTATTAGGATTAAGGGGCATTGTGGAGTTAATCTAATTACTCTCCCAGGAGCAGGATAATGCAGAAGTGGGTACTGCTGGTAAAACTAGTGGGTGCTAGTAAAAGCACAGGTAGTACTTTGGCAGGTACCAAGAACAGCTTCTGGAAAGTGTGTGTTTTTTCAATAAAACAGGAATATTTTTGGTAAATGCTGGCACCTTGTTTTTTTATCTTCAATGATTCCACCAGGATTTGCAGGCTTTCCATGTTGTTCTGTAGCCTCTTTGGTGTGGGCTTACTGGTTTCCATGGGCTGAGAAGCTAGGGAAAATAGTAATGATATTATCATCAACAAAAATAAAAGAGGCCATTATAAACTACCTAAACATGCCCTTTAAATCGAAGTTCTTACGAAATAAAATCTACACCAACATTTTCAGTAAACCCCAGAACTTTAGTGGAGCCACAACAGCTATTACAAATGTTTTTTACTGCAAATATTGATGTCAAGCATCCTTACAGCCTCTTCATTTGAGTAAGGCAACTGACCAGGCCTTAAAATTAGTGGTGCATGGAATTTATCTTCTCACTGCCTAATACCTGAATTAGCTGCTATGAATTGTGAATACTCACAATTCATTTACCACAGAATAAACCAGGAGAGGGTGAAGGTGCCCTGAGCAGGATGTGGGACTGGATGTACCCATTTGTGGGGCCGTGGCTGCTCCCTCTGCAGAGCCAAGCTTCCCTGGGGCTGGGCTGGGCTCAGGGGAGGCAGCAGGGCCAGCTGCAGGCTCAGCAGGTGCAGTAGTTAAGAGCAAGTGTACTGCAGATCTCACTCTGTACCTGCCCTGCCCAGGGACTTGCTTGGGGCAGGATGTGTACCGAGGGCTCCTAGGAGATGGGCAAGCAAAGAGCAGTGAGCAAACGCCTGAGGAGGGATCAAGGGCAAGCAGGAGACTAAAGTCTCCTCACAAAACATGCTTGCTTCTGCTGAAGTCATTGGCACATCAAAAAGGCTTTTGTTCTGCTCTCCATTCCTTGTTTACTTCCCTGTCATGGCTGCTCACAAGCCAAGACTCTCTCCCTGTCCATTACAAAACTCATTGCTCAACTACTTCTCAAGTCTCGTACACAAAAACTCCCTACCTGTTTTGTATTCCTGTTTTGGATACTAGGAAAATCCCTGGATGTTGCAGTTGGTTTGCTAGAAGGCAGACAGGAACCACCCAGGAGATTTTCTTTAATACTCATAAGTACAAAAAGACCACCCAGAGCAGTTACTCCTCACAATAAACAGCCTATCTCTGAAGCACAGTGGTTTAAATCCTAAACAGAGAACAAAATCAGTGTCTGCAGGCAATTTTCACAGAATGGATAATCTATGGGCAAGAAAAGAAAAGAGAGTTAAGATTCATATCTTCAAACTCTGCTGCTCAAAGCCACATCCTCATATTTCTTTTAGAGAACAAAATTCATGTCATCACAGTTTAAAAGGTACTGATCATCCAGTACTTGGAAGGAAACCAACAGCATTTTTTCATTCCTCTAAAAAGCCCATCCATACCTAAATATCCAAATGAAGACCTCAAGAGCCAAAATTTAGGCTCCAAAAATGGGACAATGCTATTGATGCTAATGACACAAATAACATGGAGGTTATAAATTTTGGGTGGGCTCATGTCAGCCTCTGAGGAGCTGCTTTCCAGCAAGATACAGATTTTGCAGCAAGTGCAATAAAGCCTTTGTAACAGCACCTGTAAAGAGGTATTTGGGTAAATTCCTAGGAAAAGACACTGTACTGGGACTATATTCTTTATAATATTCTGTAAGGTTCCAGTTTGACATCAACGCTGCCAGTGAAAACTTACCAAGGGATGTAAGGAGCAGGAAAACATCCTGGGACTGAAGATCCAGGGGATGTGAGTGGGAAGGATCCCTGACAGCAAAATGAGGGCAAAATCTGCATTCTGGAAGGATGATGCTAAAGCCTGGTCATGCTAGCCAGCATCCACAGTGAGAATGAGAAGCTCTCATATGGAGTCTCCAGGTCTTATATGTGGAAATTAAAAGCAAACAACATAAAAATGTTTCAGAGCTCTTGCTTAGGGGGATGTAAGTGACATGAAAGCTTTGTTTTATGATTCCCAGGAAGCTCTTGGCATTATGAATAAAACAATACAAACAAGCTCAGGATTGGGGCTGTATTAAAAAAGCCTTGGAAACTGACCCTCAGATGAGTACTGTAAGAAGCAGGTTGCTCAGCTAAGCACTTCTCACTGTCCTAAAATATTCCTTTCCACCATGCTTGCAGTAGCAGCCTCTCCAGGTGCACTTCTGATTTAATCCTAATTGAAATTCATGAATTACATTTTCTTTTATGAAGTATCCTTATGTTCTGGATTAGAAACAACAGAATTTGTGCTGTATTGATTTTTCCACTTCATGTACCACTGTCATTACCATGTGTTTGGTAAAAAATATAATCTCCTGCATTTGGATATTTACATATGGCAGGAAAAGAAGAAAGGAGTTCTGAACAAAAATAAAACCAAGCCCTAAAGGCAAATGGTGTGGTCACCTTCTATTTCCCTACCACCTAAAGCATCTGAGGAACCTGGCAAACAACAGAAGTTTTGAAGGCTTCCAGATTATCTCAAGCTTATGTGTAAACCTGACCTTCTTGCAAAAACACATCCCACACTGCTCCTGAAGCTCATCAGGAGCCAGATCCCAGTTTGAGAGGGCACTGTAAGTACACAGCACACAACAGAAATAAATCTATTATTCTTACACTGCATTCCTCATGGTTGTTAAAGGGGATTTTCTCCCACCATGGCTGCTGAGATCCATGGAGGGAATGCCACTGTCTGAGCTTGTTAATTCTTGAAGAATCCTCTTTAGATCCTGCAGTGGTTCTTTCTTCAAAGTGTCCAGCTTGGAAGGCTTCTGAAATAAAATAAATCAGTTAAAAAGTATTTACAAAGGCACTCTGTTATCAATTCTCACCTTGGCTCATCCAAATGCATGTAATTTTTCCCCTTGACTCTTGTTTTGTGCTTTTTAAGCCATGACCCCAGGTATTGCTGCACAGGGCACAGACACAGCACTGAAGGGAGACACAGGAGCACCTGGGGGTGTTTGCCAGGCACTCATTCCTGCAGCACCTGAGCTGTCTGCAGATACAAACCCCTTTATTGCCACAGCCACCTTGGACATGAAGTGCAATATTATTCTCATTTTACTGCTCAGGACTTGAGGCAAAGGCATGGTTCAAAGAACCCCTTCTTGCAGTGAAAACTGCATTTTTCACTGTTGAGAACTGGATTCTTCAGTGTTTCACATGTTCAAAGCACTGCTCCCACGGACCTTTGCTCCATCTGGGGATGGAACTGATTGGAAACACTTTGCTACCTCATTTCCATTAAAAATAAAAAGGTAATTTTTAATGTGAACACACTGGTTTCAGCAGGGCTTACATGGGGAACAAATCCTCAGCTTCATAATGGGTCAAAGTGACACTGAGTCAGACCAAATCCTCCTTTTCCATATTCCAGTTAGGAAACCAGACTATCACCCAGGTAGAGTCTGTCTCAAGTGTTGGAGCTGCTTCATTTTGTGCAATAACTAATGATGCAGGAACCAAGAAGATTAAAGTAGACTTTGATTCAAGTGCTCCTGCAAACCTGTTGGGTCCTCACTGTGGTACTAAATTAAAAATCAGTCCTTTTTCCTTCTTTAGCTTCTGAAGTATAAATTTACTAACCCAGAGAAAAGAGAATGGGAGTGCCTGATGCTGCAGGGATTTCACAGAAGGAACTATCCTTTGTTCCTTGATGTAAATGTTTGCCACCACATCAGGAAGTAAACCAGAAAATATTCCTGCAAAATGCCTGCACTAACCTGTGGCCTCCTACAGATTTTGAGGTTGAAATTAATGAAAATACCTGGGAGATACATCAGGTCACTTCTGGAGATTCATACAAAATCTAGAAAGAAAACAGCTAAGGATTTTTTTTTTTTTAAATGAGAGATTAGAGTTGCTGTTTTCTATAATGAAAAATCAGAACAACACTAGAATTTCATTTAAATCTAAAGCTAGACGTACAAAACCAAAAGGAAGAACAATGCTGTGGATAAAACTGTTCAAAAGCAATGCAAGCCAGCTTGGAGGAAGATTCAAATATCAAGCAGATGATTACATGTAGGAAGAACTATGTACAAATCTATTTTCACTATCAAATGTGATTCACAGCAAAAAGAAAAAAAGTGAAAACCCCATAGCTTAGAGATCAGTACCTTCAAACTTATTAGTTCATAAATGCTATTTGTGGTAGAGGTAAAATAATCTCTTAGCAGAATCTATTGGATTTTTTAGTTGTCCCATTGCTTTTTACACCAAAAAAAAAAAAATTTCAAAGGACACAGCACATGTGAAGCTACAGAAATGATTTCATCTTTGGTGTTAGTAATTTGCTCTTGGATGCTCTGAGCAGATGCTCTCCCATGTGGAAATTCCATGGTTTTTTTGCTGTTTGGGACATGCTGGTGTCCCATGTTGAGGCAGGCACTCACCTGAGGGGCAGAGCTGGGCAGGTGCAGGGCATGTGGCTGGACAGCAGAGTGCAGGTGAGACAGAGGCACAATGTGCTGCAGGCAGAAGCTGAGGAGTAGCCTGGGCTCTGCAGCTCCTGAGGGAAAAACAACAGAAGTTCCCCATCTTGCTCATCTGTCCTCCAAAGCACTTTTTGTATTGCTTATGTAGAGCTGTATTTTGAATATAGCACTTTGTTCCTCTTTCAAAGCCAGCAGCTGGGGTGGGTCACTAAAATCAATGATAATTTCTTATGATACAACTGCTGTTCCCAAGGTACCACTCATTTAGAGCAAAAAAAAAAAATTTCCCTGAAGAGCCCACGGTTAGAAATAAGGCAAAAGTAAAAAACATCCTCTATCCCTCTCAGTAGTAAAGACTCCATCTGTTGGGATTGGACTCCATCTATGATTTTGTTGTCCTTGCTGTAAATAGCACTTGAAAACCTTGGAATTACGAACATGTGCAGCACTGAGGAACTCCACACAGGAAAGGATTTCAGAACACAGACTTTAGAGAGTTGTTTGCACTGAAGAGGGTTAAACCTAAGGTTAGGCCCACTCTTCTCAGGGAGGCACTCACCCTCACATCCAAGGTGTGCTGCAGCCTGCAGCACATCCCTTCCTGCTCCTGGCACTGGATGATGCATTGGCACTCTGCAAACTGCAGGGATGCCTGCAACAGAGCACAGAATGGGCACAAATTGATGCCTTCACTCTTACCTTTCATGCTTTCCAGACTCTGCACTGCATTAGTGTGCAACTCTCAGCTTCAGAGAAAGTGTCAGCAAGTTCTCCTCACAGTTTAGTCAGACAGAACAATCCTTCTCCAGCCCCAGAACCAAATACACCATTGCAGATTCAGGCCTAAAAAGTGCAAACAGGGAATTGAGGAGAGCAATCTGGGAAGATGGGACTGCATAACCTGGAGCTGGAAGTGGACAATTGACCCCAGTCTGGAAATGGACCAAAACTTATACAAGTCTGAAAACTCCTGACTGGGAGTTCATCTTGGGTCTAGTCAGGGCCAGGCTCTTGTGCTGCCCAAGGAAGATCCTTTGAAGGCCTTTTAATAAATCCCTACTTTATTCATTTAACAGGGACCAGCCTCTGTTGCAGGGAGCCTCTCAAGGCATTTGAATGAGCTGTGCTACCTTTCTGGGGATTACACTCCTTGCTGTCCTCTCTCTGACAAAGACACAAGGTGCACTCAGGGATGCTGTATTTACCTCCTGCTATCAGAACAGAAATGCTGCAGGATGCCTTTGCTGACAGGCTCTCAAAAGCAACTGGTTATACAAGCCTGGTAGCCATAACAAGCACACCAGAATGGCCCAGAAGGAATAATATCCTTCCAGGGTCAGTCCCAGACCTACTGAACACCCCTGGGATTAGAAAATTCAGCTGTGCTAATGAGGCAAAACTACACTCAAGGTTTGAAAAGGGATGGCTGAGGACTTGGCTGACCCATCCTTGTTAAGTTGCTGTCTACCTTTTCTTCCTTAAAAAATTGACTCTGAAAAGGGGTGAGAATATTTGCACGCCTGCAAGAAAGGTAAGCTTCCAGTGATAAGCATTTAAAGCAAGAAATGCTACACTTGGGAGGAGGTATCACAATTCTTTCATCATTTTTTCAAAAGTTATTTGAGAATGACACCTTGCGTAGAAATTTCCATCTGAAAAAGTTAAAATCCTGAAAGGACTCTTCCTTCTGGAAGAGCAGCAGCTCTTACCTGCAGGGCACCAGGGATTTCTGTGCCAGTCAGACCAGACCTAAACTCAGGGGTCAGGTATGCCAGCAACAGGAATTACACCAAAAAAATGTAAAAGGCAAATGAAACAACACCCTGCTCTGTAAAAATTCCCCCGTATGGAAGAACAGAGAAAGCAGCTGTGCCCAGAGTCAGTGGAAGGCTCTACAGTGTGCACAACACATTCACTTTAAAATCCCTGTTCTTTATATTCCCCTGAGCTAATGAGGAGTAAACCAAGAAAGCTCTTAGTGAAAATAGATGCCTTTTATTATTAAAAAGCTCTTCGGGTGAGGATCTTACAGTACATGTGAAAAGAACGTATGAAATCCAACCTTTATTTTCCCAGGTGACTGCAGAGGAAAGCATCCCAAAAGTCTCCCTGAACTGAGTTTCCTTAAATTACCTTATCAAGGGCTGTCTCCATCTTTGATAGTTTTTCTTTCAGCCATTTGTCTTGTGATCTCAGGATCTCCAGGTCCCCAGCCATCCTGATATTTTCTGCTCTAATTCAGCTCAATTTTTGACTTAGTTTACTATTTTCTTCTCTGAGGTAATGCTTCTCCTGAATTTAAGATCAGGACATAGTATGAGTCAAAAAATTAAAAATTATAGACATCTTCTGTAGGGTTTTTTTTTTCATCTTTGAAATATCTGAACTAACCCTTTGAGAAGCTTAGATATTGCATCTTGCACAAAGGTGCTTCTGTAACAAGAAGGAAAGTCTTACAAAGAAAAGTGCAACTAGACTGCTCTCAGTGGAACAACACCTCAGTTTTTGGATACATTTTGAAACTGGAATTTTAAGCTTCAGGATCCACAGGATGCCAAGCTGGTGAAGAAACAGGACAGTTTACAGTGAACAGATACAAATGATCATTCAGTGAACTACAGCTCTGATTAACTGAGTGATTTGTCACAGAAAGTGGAAAAGGACTCATGGTGACAGACAGACCCTGACACACAGAGTTTCCATCCAGAACTGCCTCAGAACCCAGAGGGGAAGCACCAAGGACCAGGGTCAGAAGGATACAGAATGCCTAAGCTGACATTTTTAGGAAGAACTGATACCTAAGAGCCTGATTCTCATTGCCACTACTCTCAATTCTTCCAAGAACAACTATAAATTAGACCTTTCTCTGTGCACAAGGCTGATTTCCATGGACAAAAAGTAAAACTAGTTTTGGTCCTTCATGGGCTGACTGTGCTCTTGCCCATGCATTTCTCCCAAGACAAATCTCTGTAAATGCACTGAAATGCTTTTAAAAGGAGCTCTTGTGACCTCAGCTGCGTTTGCCACTGCCTCTTCCAAGAATTTAATCTTGCTCTGTAGTGCATCTATCTGTCCTCTCTTGGCTGTGATCTGCTTCTGCATTCTTGCTGCAGCTTCCAGAGTTGGAAAACACAAGGTTAATTCTCAGTGAACAACAAGGATTATGATTGCAATACTTACAAACATTCTCTGGTTGATAAGACAAACGTGTGTGATTTTTGGGATGTTCAATACATAGTTACCATTGCCATCCAATCCCTCCATAGTCTTTAGAGCAGTCCTGGCCTGTTTCAGTTCAGTTTGGGCTGACTTCAACTGCATTTTCAGTCTGTTTGCAGCATTTTCCATTTCCTTGATTTCACCCTGATAATTCCTCCTCAAATCTTCAAATGCCTCTGGCGAGAGAAAGTAAAGATTGAAATTAGACTGACAAAAAAAATTTAATTTTTCTAGACTAAGGTTACTGATCTGCTGCCAACTTAGGATAAAGGCAGTGCTCCCAAGGGGTTCTTCCTGAAGGTCCAGGGGTGTGCAGACAGCAAAGTTTGTCACCAGCAGCATCCAGCCAGCTGCACTGCAGATTGAGAATATCCTTAGATTTTGGTGGTTGCTTTGGGTCCAGATCCTGCTTTTTTTTAGTTTTAAATAATATATCTATATATTTCAGAGGCATTTTTATTTTTATAATTTTATACATCTGTATACATTTTAATAATGTATCTTGATGGGGTTTCCCACACATTATTTGTGAAAACACTTAGTTAAAGCATCAGGTTCTAATAATGTAGTTGTAGCAAACAAAGTTTCACTATAATTTGACCAGAGATGGTTAATGGGATTCAGTACTGCTCTACCATACCACTCTTGAAAAAAAAAGCATCAAGTTGCTATTCTGTGATTTACTACATCTGCTTTTTCCATCTCCTGACTCAGGCAGTTTCAAATATTTTTGCTCATGTGAGATGTGCCATAAAGATTGTGTTCCCCCCCTCCAGTGCCAGAATCCCACGCCACGACACATTGCTCCCTGGAACAATCTGACCATCCTGTGCTGGCAGGAACCTCGTGCTGTACCAGCAGCCATATTTGGATTCAGCCAGCAGGCTGCTGTTTTATTTTTAACATGAGCCCAAATTAGCTGCTGGGGGAGTTGAGCTGAGGCTCCTTACCTGCAAGGCCAGCTAGCTCCCTCTGGCCAGCCTGGAGTTCCTGCAGGAGCTCATCTTTTTCCACTTTTGCATCATTCACTGCCTGGAGCCTCTCAGGGCATGTGCTAACCAGCTGAACCTTTTCCATCTCCAGCTTGCTCAGCCTGGTCTCCATTTCGTGTATTCTGGCTTCTTTCTCATCCTTTGCACTCTGCTTACATAAAAACCAATTATGTGTAATATACATAATTAAATGAAATAACCCCAAAAGATGTGTGGCCATCACTGTTTACAATCCCAGTTTGGGGCAAGAAAGAAAACCAGAGTGAGACAAACCAATTACTTGTGTGCAAACTGCTAATCCAGGCAAAGAAGGTACAGCAGAATTGGATCTGATGGCTCTAAGGAGTCATTACCCTTACCAGGTGTAGCATTTGAACATGATTTCTATACCCTTGTAGCAGCACTCCCCATGTGCACTCAAATGCCTTCTCACAAAAGAGGATGGAATTGCCTGTCTGGAGTGATTTTCCTGCTGAAGATGCTGACCTGCATGGGACTACCACATCCTGTATTTCTTGTCTGAGAAATAACCAGTATCCTCAGTTTGGAATTCTGAGTGCTGCCTGTCTGCTGCTTCTCACAGTAGCACTTTGCATTGTTCTGGTGTGGACACTCATCTCACCAAGGTCATTCCAGCTTGCATCAGCTTTCCACCAGAGAATTATTCACTGCTAGTGGCCATGTTAAAATATTATCCTCCTCTGCCCACTGAGTGCTGTTAGAATACCAGGGGCATTGCCTGACCTTCTTCAAAACCACAGTATCAGCACATTAGGCAGAGATTTAAAACCATGAAACATTTACTGTCATAAAGAGACAAAAGTACAGCACTGTTTGCACACCTTAAGCTCTTCTGCTTTGAGTTTCCAGTCATTTATTTCTTTTTTTTTCAGTTGGGATTTCTCCACTTCCACTGCTCCAGCAGTTTGGCCGTGCTGGCCCATGACCTGGGTCATGTCACCAATTTGCTTTTGGAAGCTCTCAATGACCCCTTCCTCCTCCAACACGAGCAGCTTCAGCACCTCACACTCCCACTGCACCTTGAGCAAGCAGCCCTCTTCACTCCTCGCATGCTGGAGCTCCTGCAGCCTGCTGCCCAGCTGGGAACAAAGCTCCCTGATTTCCTGGCTGGTAGCCCCAAGGGCTCTCTCCTTCTCCTACAGACAGGCCACCAGATCCCAGCCAGTTTGCTCAGCAGCCTCCAAATCCCTCTGTTTGGCTGCCAGGTCCTCGGTGGCAGTGCTTCCTTGGTCACCTTCAGCTGCACACTCAAAGAGGAGATCCTTCCAGTGCTTTCAGTTTTTTCCTCAATTGCAGCCATCTGAAGAAATAACAAGGATCAACTAAGAGATTTGTTTATTTCTACCTTCTGAATGTCCTGGCACATTTCTGGTTTTCTGTAGTACTTCAACACCTGAGCTGTACAGAAAAAAAATCAGATCAGGATTCTCTGCCTCCTCCCTCTCCATTTTAATAACTGAATATTGGTTTTTTAAACAGAGGAAATGAAAAATGTTAAACTGATGTAAAAAAAAAAAATAATCAGCTGGCAATGTCAATACAAAATTCAGAGTGCTTAAAGCTAAAGAACTTGAAGTGCTAAAACTCGACTGGCTGCTCTGTGAAGTTGGGGAAAAGACAATTATGTGAATAATTTATTACTGATTTAATTCCTGCAAGCAGCAATATGCACCATTTCAAGCACAAAGTACTGAATCAGAAACTGGTAATAGTGCAATGTACAAACAGAAGAAAAGGGTGAACTTCCCGGTGGGAGGATTTTCAACAAAAAATAATGGATTGAGAAAATATAGAATGATGTGAGTTAGCTCAAGCCTATGGTTTGGCAGAAAAACAAAGGAATCTACTGGAACTTTATTCATAATGCAAAGAAGTTTTTTTAACTACAGCTCATTTTCGAGGGGTTGAAGTTTGGAAAAAAGGGGAATGTTAAGGCAGTGTCTACTTTGTCAGAGGGAATTCTGACACAGCACTCACTGATTCATACACACAAACATTTTCATTTAAAACTGCATGAAATAAAGCATTATGAAGGCCTTTAACCTACTAACCACTCTTACAGACATGCTCACACCTGGAAATACCACATTCAACAACTTTCTGGAAAATGTACAAAAAAATAATTTTGGAGGTTTAGAGTCCAAACCACCAACCTGGTGCTCCATTTGTCTGCGACACTCCATCCTCATCTCCTTCAGTGCTTTCTCCATGCTCTGCAGCAGCACATTTCTGTTGTCCAGCTGCCTCCTGAGCTGCTCCTTGGTGATGCTGCTCTGTGTGCTCTGATCCCAAAATCGCTTGTTCCGCTCTTTTTCTGGGCTTCGTTCTATCTCTTTTTTACGGAGTTCAGTCTATGAAAAATTAAAGTCATCTCCCTCCTAAATAAATTTAGGATTTTTCCTATTCTCCTAATGATAATTTAAAATGTAAGTAATGTTAAAAACACTAACCTAGACATTTCAGAGCTACTCATTTCAGCAATTTGAATTTAAAGCATGGCCCAAACAGAACTACCAATGGGCACTTCTGCTAATCCTAACTTCTGCTGTTCTTTACTGCTTGAATATTGGATAAGTCTTGCAAAATATGTGTTAAGAGACCAAGGTTCCTTAACAGAGGGATATAAACTGTGAGGTTGAAGTGGAGGTAGCCCAGCATCTTTATATGCTTTGCATAGGTTTCTGTGGCTTTGAATTTATGACACAGTCTTTATTCTGAATGTCCCTTACTGCTATTGGCAAAGGCCCTTGGGCCTTTCACAGCTAATTCAAATTTCTAGTTATAAATAATCCTCGAAGTTAATTACAAGGAGAAACAAGCAAGGTGCAAATCTGAATACCAGAAGTAAAGAGACTTTCAGAAAGCAAGTTTTTTCAATAATATAACTTGTTTTTACCAACAGTTGATGAATCCGGTCATTTGGATTTCCAGGTTCTTGGCTGTGTTGTGTTTGGTCTGTCTGAGCTTCTGCTGTCTCAGAATGAGCTAGGTGCAACTGCTTCTCAAGGTCTTTGACCCAGAAAAAGGCAAATATTCATGAAATATTATCTTCAAGCATTCTTTTAAAACAGTACACTCTATTTCTTCTGGTTTTCTTCTAGGTCCTACCTTGAAAGAAGTGCAAATGTTATCTTTTGGCCCAGCATAGTTATTCCCTGGGTGTACTCATAATTGTGTTGTCTTCTTTTAGTGATTAAGCTCAGTTTCATTTCAGAGTTAATTGAGGTTCTAGAGAGTCATTTGGCTGTCACCCTGATCCAGAGCTCTTCAGAAGTCCCTTGTTTACAATATCAGTGCTGACAGGAATGGTAAAATAACACTTTAGGGAAAATAAAAAGACCTTTATTCACAGAAGACTATTCCTTCACCATGGCTACATTCAGAAATCTCCAGGCAAACACCTTTTGTACCAAGCAGTGTTCACTTTCTCTGAAAGGAGACAACTCCTGCCAGTGTACAAGATGATGGACCAGCCTACGAGGCTATTTAATAAAGATCCTCTTATGTGCAAAGTTTAAGATAATGTAATTCATCCCATTATCCAGACAGTTTTTCTGAAGCAATCCCTCATCAAAAGACTTTCTTTCCTCCTGTCTCTGGAGCATATCAGATCTCCACACACTCAGTTTCACTGGCACCAATGCTAACAGGCAAATCCATACACACCTTGTTTTCACAGATCCTCTTCACTTCTCCTAACTGGGAACAGAGCTGACAAACTGTGGAGTCCAGGCAACAGACTTGATGTGGAAGCACCAGATTTGGGGTTCTTGCTTGTTCTCTGTGGGAAGTTTGAGGGGGAGAAATTAGAAACTGTAAGAACCATCAAAGGAGAAACAGCTCCAGCCTCTTCATTCTCAGCCTGCTTAACACATGGATGTTTTTTCTCTCCTCTATATTGTACAGGTTTGTGGGGTTTCTGTTTTTTTAATCCCTTTTCTCTTCATTTCACAGTCCGTGCAACAAGTGTTCCATTCAAACAAAAGCACTGAGAAACCAAAACAATAGGGCAGAGAGTGGAGGGTAGGAGCAGTATGAGCTTTCTGTCAAATTAAGGTTACTCTTAACATTTCCCACACCATAATCAAAACTCAGGCATGATGATCTGTGTCCAGCAGACTTTGGATGCAACTGGCAAGCTGCAGGCACTGCCAGCTTTACGAGGCAGTGCTGCCACCTCCTGCTCATGCTCATTTCTTAGCTGCTCAATCCTCCCCCGAAGGAAAACACTGGCTATCATTTAATCTTGACAATAGTAACTTCTTTCACTTATCAGAAAGGCAGTAATTGATGGTCTGTTATTAAGTATCAAGCTATGGATAGTTTTATTTTGAAGGGGCTACTGTATAACTCAAGTGGAGGGAGAGGCAAGAAGTAGGACATCTCAAACAAGAAAGGACAACTCTTAGTGAAACCAGCCAGGAAAAGCTGATTTAACCACCAAAATTACTGTCAGTCTTTGCTTTTGATGGTAGAACTGGTGTCCCAACAAATCCCACGTGTCCACTTAAGTGACACTTAGAAAAGTAAGGTGCAGAGATTCTTCCAAAATAGAATTTTTGTGGCAGTAAATAAACCAGGAGATTGTCAGCATGCAAGGAAAAACCAGTAGAAAGTCATGAACAAATAAACATCTTGATGGAACAATTATTGAAGTCCTCAAAACCATTGCTTGCCACTCCCTAGCCACCCCACCCCAAATATCATGATCATCACAAAGGAATTCACTGTGGAACACGTGAAAAATGTCTGATTATGCTTTATGAATAGAAAAAAAAGAGAGAACAGGTACCTCATTTGATGTTGCTGAAGCAGAAGTTCCCTTTGGGTCTGTGAATCTTTTGTCAGTGACTGAAGTTCTTCCTCCACCTATTGTGAACAGACAACACAGCAAACCCCTGAAGAACAGGCAGTCTGAAAGAGCAGATTCCAAAGCATTATTTCCTCCCTCCTGGTCCCACCCTGAACTGTGGAAATGTGGTAAATCCCAACAGCAAACCCAGCCTAAGGTGGGACCAGTGTAAAAGGCTGCCCCCTTCACTGCAAGGTGGCATTTGCACCTCCCTATGCCATAACCCCTTCCCTAGGCAAGGTTAGAAGGGGGCTCAGGGAGTTTTCAAATACACTTCCCAAAAGCCAGAACACAGAGCACTGGGAGGAAAATCAGGACTTTGTTCACACACCAGGACCAGCTCTCCTTTGAGGTGTGACACCTGTGAGCCCAAATCCTGCAGGACACCACGAAATGCTGTGCTCAGGCTGTGGGTGAGCAGGCTGGTAATGTCCTCACACCCCCAGAGTGTCCTGCCCACACTGTCTTTGCAGGCCATTAGGATGCCAGGTAATTCCAGAAGTAATTCCTCAAGGCTGTGTCACCTTTGTCAGGTGCTCACTTTGGCTGCCAGCCTCTCTCAGCACCTTGTCCTGCTGCTGGCTGGCAGCTCCCAGCTCTCCAGTATTACTTTTTAACTGTATTTGTAGGTTCTCTTGGCTCTGCAATTGCTTTTGTCTGAATTTGGAAACAAAAGTAAAATAATTTAGGGAACAAGATTCACCTGGAGTTTTGTCCTCGCAGCTGCAACACTTCAGTTGATTAACTGCTGGTTTTTACAACCAAATAATGAGTTGTTCTCCAACCCAGGAGTGCTCCAGTGTTATTCCTGGAAGGAAGCTTCTCCCTGAGGAAGCCTGTTGTGCCTCTCAAATCTCACACAGACACTCTTCAGGATACATCTGTCTTGGCCTTCATACCTGCCATCCTGAAGTGCATCACTTTCCAACAGCATTTCCATCAGTTTGCTCTGCCACTCAGACTTAAAGAGAATTCCTGCTGCTCACACAGCTCAGTAGTCTAAAGGAGAGAAAACAATGGACCAACCAAACTAAACCAACCAAAATACTGAAGACATGACCTTAATAAAAAAAGAGGCTGCTCAAAATAGTGCTGGTGAAACTGCCCAAAGACTCAGCAGTGACAAGGACTCAGCTAAATTTAAGAAGCTGCCCCAAATTTCAACTCGCTTCCTGCAGCCTCTTCTGCACATCTCCATCCTTCTGAGAGAAACTGTAGAATAAGAGGGGAGTTTGGTTATACAAAACCTTGAGCACAAAAGGAAGGAAACACGAGCCAATTCACACTGCCTTATGTTACTGGAATTGATCAGGCAATGGATTATTTGCTCCACTCCTGAGACGGTGGTGTAAGTTTGAATCATCAGTCTGAGTGAATCAATAAATCAAATCGCAGTTTGCCATCAATTTTCAAACTCATTAACAACCCTTCTGTAGGATGAAGGATTTCAAATATTAGATACACAACTGTGTATAAAAGTCACTAAGTTCAAGCACTAACTTCTGGGGAAAAAAAATAATGATACATAGCAGGGGCAATGAGTTTCTAATAGCAAACAGATGCTGTGTATTACCTTAATTCCTGGATTGTCTTGTTCATTGGAACAGCACCTGTGAAGAAAAATATGCGTATTTACTTTTTTAATCTATTAAGAGTCAACTTTATGTAACAAAATTAATTCTGCCCATCTAATTTTAAAACCGCAGGAGGACTTGAAGACATTTGAGGGGAGGTAATTTTCCCTTCTTTTCCAAAATCTTCTGGTTTGTTTTGTCAGGACAAATCCGGATGCAGACAGAAGAGATAAAGAAGAGAAAAAAAGAGAAAAAGAAGAGGAAAAGAAGAAAAAGGGGAAAAAAGGAGAAAAGAAAGAGGAGGAAAGGAGAAAAGAGACAGGAAGGAGAAGAGAGACACGAAGGAGAAGAGAGACGCGAAGGAGAAGAGAGATGAAAGTCTGTTAGTCAGTGGCACTTTTAAATCCGATTGTATTGACAGGTTTCTTGTTCAGTTTATTTGGATTTTCCTGCGTCACTCGTCCTCTGGAGCACTTGCGGCCACACCGCAAGGCAGCTCCAGCAGCACTCGCCATTCCTGGCTAACTCACCACCTCCAACACACCCCGCTGCCTGACACAGCTGCCCCGGGGGGGCTTCTTGTGGGCACACTGGGGGGGAAAGCGGAACCCTTGGGCCCCAGAGCGCAACCCTGAGGAGCGAGAAAAGCGAGCAGAGCAGACAAACCCCTCAGCCCTGGCACGGCAGGCCCTGGAGCTCCGGGGCACCGCCAGGAGCCGCCTCCCCTCAGGCGGGCCAGGTCCCGTCGCTTTCCCGCCATCCCGCCGGGGCCGTGAGGGACGCCCGCGCAGCTCCGGCCCCTGGGCGCTGCTGCCGACCCAGCCCGCCCCAGGGTGACAGGGACAGCCGCCAAGCTCGTCCCGCCTGCTCCCTGGCGGCAAGGGGCCATCCCGAGCCGCCGGCTGCTCCTGCAAGACCCGCTGGCTCCGCCGGGAATTGCGGCGCCGAGCCCCCCGGCCCCAACATGGCCGCTGCCCCCTCACGGCGCGGGCACCATTTTGTGGTCGGGGGTCGCAGGTGGTTTAGCGATGCCGTGGTTGAGGCTGGAGACAGAAATCCTCTCACGGGGATAGGGAAGGGCCTGGATCATTTTCCGTATTATTTGATGTTGATATTTGACCAGTAAGGTGGCGCATTTTGGAAGGGTGACCGTAAGCTGACTGAAGTTCGGGTGAGGGGACTTTCTGCTGCCAAAGAAAAGCCCAGAGGGTAAAAGCAAAAGATTCAAAGGCAGCTTGCCCTAAATCCAGTTCAGTAATAAAAACTGGAATATTCTTACACCCATCTCGTCAGAGAGGACAAGTTTCTGTGTTCCCTGGTATTTTCAAGGTGAGGGAGAGGGTGCAGAGTCAAGAGGCGATTACTCCACTTCAGCAAAGGAAATTACAAGTCTGATTGTGCCATTTTGGATCTCGATTTCAGGAATGAAAACACAGGTGTCCATAGGCTGTCCCTCATTTCAGGTAATTCAAAAGACCACTGCAATACAAGTTTCCAGGAACAGGTGCGTGAACTGGGCCCAAAACAAAATCCTCAGCTGGAAAGATTAAGTCTGAGGAAACTCAAGAGACAGACAGGTATGTTGATTTATTTAAATATCTTAAGATGAAAAACACGTAACCATTCCTCAAGGGTACCACATAATTTTCATTTACAAGAGAAAAAACCATCCACCTAGTGCTGAAAGACAGACAAAAGGGGAACAGTGGTTTTATGTGCACTACTACAGAAAAGTAAGAATTAACCAACTGAAAACAAACCTCAGCTCTCCATTCCCCTTGCTGCACTGCAATCCCAAGTGGAAAGCAGCTCGAGGAAAGGACTATTATTGCACCACCCAGAAGAGGCAGCAGCAAAAAGATTTTTCTTATCCACAGGGATAAGAGGCAAATGAGTGCTTAGGTAAATACAACACCCACAATATCCCGAAGCTCTGCAATATCCTCAAGCGAGATTTTAATCCTCCAACAGTCCCAGGTGTTAACCAAGCATGAAAACTCACCTGGGAGCTGGCCAGTACCTACCCCTGGCAGGCAGTGCTGGGCTCTGTTTCTCCGGGATTTGGGACAGGGCACTGAGGGTTTGCTGCTTACTGTGGGGCTGGGAAAGATGGGGGGCACTCATCACCACGCCTTCGCTCCTGCTTTTTCCGTGCTGTGGGCTGGCAATCCACCTTCCAAAACCCGGCTGGGAGCCACCTACTCTTAATTCCAGCCCCTCTGCCTGACTCGGTAGCCTTGGGAACAAGCACCTCCCTCAGGAGCCGATCATGTGCATGAGGGAGAGCCAATAAACGCTATATCCAGGGTTTGATTTCTCCCCCGTGTGTTATTCAAAGCCTGCCTTCAGCGGGAAACTTGATATCTTTTCCCCATCGGGATCCTGGCAAGGTGCTTTTTCTGCAGAACACCACCTGTCCTGTTTTTATCCCTTGTTTCCTGGGAGTCCAGGTCTGGAGCACCCAGCAGCCCCTGCCATTCCTGAAACACTAACTCTGTTAGGATCAAATTCCTAAGTACCTTTCCTCTTATTTGGGAATACCTCTGAAAAGGTATCAAGATGCAAATATAAACTACTGGTGTTGAAAATAATCCATTCCAGATAGATGAAAATTCAGATGCAGAGGGAAAAGCCTTCAGTTCTGAATTCAAAAGCCCTGGATTCACATCCTTCAGTTGTGGCAGCACTTGTGCTCTCCTCAGAGGGATGGATCCATTCCTCACCTTGGCTCGTTGCTTCTCAGATTGCTTTGAGTTCTGTGCCAGAGGCAATATTAAATGGAGAATCTCTTTTGTGCTCTCCAAGGAAATTTCTTTCCTCTCAGACTTCAAAGACAAGTGCCTTTTCCAACACCAGAAGGATGTGGATTCGTTGATTTCACAGGTTACTTGTGTTTCTCAGCTTTGTTCTTTCACTCTCAGATCCCTGTTTTCCCCTTTCTCTGCCTGATTTTTCACACTTCTACCCCAGGCCTATCCAGACAAACAAGGAAGATGAACTCAAATCCTACTGGGAATCTGAGTGGAGGTTCCCTGTGTAGCCCTAGGAATTTTTCTCAGGAAACACCTTTTGAACATGAGTTGATTGCAATCCCTTTGATACCATGCAGAGCCTGAACATGTTTTCCCTCCTGTTATTTCTTCTTTTAGATGCCTGACTGACATTTTCCAGAGCTGAGGAGATGGATGTGTCACAGTCAGCCCCAGCTGATTGGAGGTAAGTATAGGAAAGCCATATTTTTTATTTATTTGTTCCTGGTTTTATTCTATAATAAACTTCCAGGGGAATTGCTACCCCAAGAGGGAATGATTCATTCCTGAAGAGGTCCTGGGCTGATCCAGGAGAGCTGTGACACTTGTGACATCTTTTGATGCTTGTGTTTTGTTCCATCCTACTGCAGCTTTAGGTGAATGGCTTCAGGACTCCTGGGGAGAGGAAGAAGCTGGGCCCACTGGGGCCTGAAGGATGTGCATTATTTAAAATTCCTGACGCTCCTCAGCTTACACAGAGCCCTGTCTGGGAGGAAAAGAGAAGTTCTTCAGTGATAAAACCAGGGACCAGGGGAAGAGGAGCACTTCTTTTTTCAGCCTTTTCATGCTTCCTGTATGGCCATCAGCAAGTCACCCGCTGGGTCTCTGTGAAAGGTAGGAGGGCCCACATTATTTCACAAAACTTCTCCTTAGAGACAAACTGTGAATCTGCTTCCTCTGAACTTAGAGGGTAGAACTAAACAGCAGGTGGATTTAAACTAAGCCTAGTGTTTAGTTCTCCTGCCAAAAGGGCAGTGTAGAAACAAGTGTGTAGAAAATGAGCTGAATTTGATTAGATCAGGTGCTCTGAACACTCAGGACAGAATCTGCTTCATTTTTGAAAGGGAGAAGCGTAGTAAATGCCCATTAACTAAGGAAATGTTGGGATGGAAATCGATCGCCTACACTGTGACAATTTCTGCTTTCAGCAGATGGGGGCAGTGTTGCTTTGGTGAACTTCATTTGCAAAAGAAACTTGGAATATTTGAAGGAATTTAGGAAAAGACAGGGCAGTTGCCAGCTGCCTTGATTGATGATAAATACGGGGTTTGATTGGGACCTCTGAAAAGTGAAATCAGTGGTAATTTTTCCTGCTCTAACGGTGCAGTTTGATGAGGGAAAGGGTTCTGACGTGACTCTTCCAAATTTATTTTCCCTCACGCCGAAACGGTGCAAAACTTCAAATATATTGTTCTGTGTGGAAAGCACTTTTCTGAGCCCGGGTCTCTTTTGGTTGCATCCCATCAAGGAGTATCTCAGCTCTGTCCTGAGAGGAGCTCCTGTGTGGAATAAGAGCCTGCTGAGGAAGTGGCACAGTATTTGGCCCTTTTTGGGTGATTGATGAAGCCTTTTTCCTTAGCTGGTTGTGAGTCTCCGATACATGGAAGCACCTGGATGTGAGCTGGATTAACAGGATCAAAAAATAGCAAATCTGGCGGTGGTAAGAGGAGAAAATTGCATGCTTGCAATGGTGACAAATTTGACGGAATTTTTGGCAAAAATGATGTTGGACTCAGCACCTGAAATGAACCACAGTGCTGGAGGAGGAGTAAAACTGTCTCTCAGAAATATGTTGATAACTTTTAATCATCAGATGCAGCAGGCTCTGTAAGAAATTGAGCTCCCACTGGAAATGCGGTGTCCACAGACAGGTGCGGTGCCAAACGCTTTGTACGGGAAATGGAGGCAACCCAGAGAAGTGCCTGGGGCTGTTCACATGCTGGTGTGTCCTTACACAGCCCTACCTAGTCCTGCTGGCTGTGGAGAGGAGGCACGGCCCCGAGAGAGCTCTGGGAGCCTTCGCCTGGAAGGGCTGTGCAGAGCGGGGAAATGAATTGCTCTTTGTGGTGGCTTGGGGTGAGGGTTTTCACACTGAAACTTTAGGAGTGTTAAGGCCTCAGAAATCTGATTTGAGTCAGGCTAAAGGGTGAGTTCTGGATAATAGCAATCCGTGAGCCTGACCAAGATGTGAGGCTAGTGAAAACTCAGCCCCTGGGAGGGAAGCTGAGGGGACAAATCTCAGTATAAGCAAGGATTGAGGAATCATCTACCATGAAAAATAAAGTGAGAGGCCTCTTTTCTGCTGTTGTCTCCGTGGCTGTTGGGAAAGAGCCCTGGGACATGTGGAGCAAACAGAAGGCTCTGGGAGCCCATAACATCTTAAAGGGAATGGAATGGGAATGGGGACATGGGAATGGGCACGGACAAATGCAAGGATTCCTGGGTTTAGGGTCCCTGCTCCAAAGCTTTTCCCCCACCATCCATACAAGTCCTGTTAATGCAAGGCCCTGAGAGCTTGCAAAACCTGAAGGAGAAATAATGCACATCCCAGGCACGGTGAGGTCAAAGCTGGGGGTGCCTTAGAGGCAGAGACACTACTATGTGTTTCCTCAGCTCTGCCAACAGGAAGGGCAGTGGGCTCTGCTCTCCTCCCGTTTGAGATCCAATTAAAAATCAGGAAAGGTTTTGCACACCTTCAGTGACACACGCTGTGATAAATGTTAAGGGATGAGCCAAGTCCCTAAATGTCTACGTGCACATATGGAAGAGCAGATGCACCCATATCCACATGTTCTACAGCAGGCAACTGCCTACATTAATCAAAGTATCCAGAGTTTTTTGGTGTTATTTCTTGTTCCATTTCTTGGGAAAGCGTTGGCCTTTTCTGGCAATGTGAATGGGGAAAAGGAATATGTCCAGGGAAGCTGGTAGGCTCCATGCAGAGGAAAAGCGCTTTATGAGAGCAGAATTATTAGCAGTGCTCCACTGAGCTGATTTGGAACAGGTCCATTGTGTTTTCAGCAACTGGCAGTTTGGATTGTTACAATTCCTTGGCAAGGACAATAGAAAGATGGTGGTTTCCGGGGGCATAATAAAAGGGTGAGCCCCAGCTTTTGCACACTGCATTTTGTAATTGCGTGCTTGATGTGCACAATTGGGCAGCACTGCCTTACTTGCCTTAATCCATCCCTCTCTCTCTCTCTCTCTCTCCCTCCCTCTCTCCCCCCTCATTTCCTCACCCTCCCTCAGAGCAGCAGTAGCTGCTGCAGCTCTGGCAGCTCATCGGGGAGAGCTCCGAAAATGAAAAGAGTTCGGCTATCGCCTTAACATTTTTCCCAGAGGATTCATTTCACCTGCTTCTCCAGTTTTCCCAATAGCTTTTTTTTTTCACTCTTTAATCCAATAAGTATGGAGTTATTTCACATTTTAAACCCCTCTAAAGGGTTTTAGGAATGGACTTGCTCTCTCCTCCTCCTCCAGCCTTTTTTTTATTTTTTTTTGACAAGTCAGAAAATTGTGAAGTAAGCGAACAGAGTAACTGAGAGCTGAGAGGGAGAAGACGCTTCCATTCTTTTAGTGCACTGGGCTGAGGCAAAAAGGCCATTGTAATGGTAAATCGCATGCAGAAAGGAAGAAAAGACTGATAATCAATCACAAATGAAGCATTCGTTTGGATTTTGGCAATTTACTGGCCAGGGGCTTTTAAATCCATAAACTTTTTTCTTTTTTTTTTTTTTTCTTTTTTTGCCCCCATCTTTAAAAGCACAGTTTTGATCTGCCGAAGGCTGGAAGAAAAATCTTTACCAAGCTCTCATGCCCAGAGTACCTGGGAATGGGGAGAGCTCAGGGCTGAAGCTCAAATCCTGATGGAGAAGCAGCGTGGTGAAATGTTGATGGGGCTGTTTTTAACCCATCACCTTGGACTCCGACTCTGAAGCAGAACTTTCCACCTCAGGCTCTTCTGTTCAGGGATGACTTGTGGTGGGCTCCTGGGGACTTTGATTTCCAAGCTGGTCGCTCAGTGACTGCCTGAGTGGGTTTTGCGTTAGCCTGAGTATGTGATTAGGACAGATGAGGATGTTAGACAACATTAACAGCAGCATATCCCCTTCAGAGTGCAGCATCACCCACAAGGGAAGATACATCTACCTGGAGGCTCTGCTGCACGGAGGTGCTCCATGGGGATTCACGCTGAAGGGCGGGCTGGAGCACGGAGAGCCATTAATCATCTCAAAGGTACTTCTCTCTCGTTTTCTGAGCCATGCAGGCAGGGTGGGAGTGGTGCCCGACTCAGAGGGCTAGAGTTGTAGAAGTAACACTGGAATGTTATGCCTGATGTTGTATTTGGCTTGGGTTTTTGGTGCTGAGTACCTGTTCGAGTCAGCAGGTTTGCTCAGGAGCTGCGTATTTGAGAAACACAGGACAGCTCTCGGCATTGTTTAGCTGTCCAAGTGCAGGTTTTGTCCCACAGGAAGGATCGTGGCTTGCACAAATTGCCTGTATTTATTTCACTCCTATGAATGGGAGGGAATAGGGGACTCTGGTGAAGTCATCTTGTGCCATGAAGTCGTGGCATATCTGAGCATGGTCAGTAATCCATCCCCAGCACTGCTGAGGTAAAACAAAGTGAGGGCTTTCAGTCACACGGTGGAATGTCGGCTAATTAGGAGTGTGTGTGTGTGAAACACTGCAGTACATATTTGCACCTGTTTGATGAGTGCATATGTTGTGGTCTGCTAGTGGTTTGCTCACCCTACTTACTAAATATCTCTTAAGCATGGTGTGCCTCCAAGAGTGTTATTATTTAATGATTGGGTGTTCTCAACAGGCAACCAGTAGCATAGCTTACATGGATATTGTGAGTGGGAAAAAATGAGAGAAGGAATTCCTCCTTCTCGTCAGAACCAGTCTGTTACCCAGGTACCTCAAGATGCAGATGCTCAAGATCATGAATTTTCAAAAGCATCACCTTAAATCTTTGAATATCTAAAACATGTTTGACCTCTGGGCCTAAAACTGTTCTGAAAATAGGATCTAGGTAATTGTGAAATTACACCTCTAGTGGGTCCTAACCATATTTGTCCTGTGTCATCAGTCTGGTGCATTCTGTGTTTGTAGTGTGTGTGTCGAGCTACCAGTGCACAGAGGGACTTATGCCCAGTCTTACTCCCTCCTGCAAACTGGGGTGCATGTGGGGAATTCAATGGATCAGAACCAGCAGCAGGTAAAAGAAAATGCTGATACTCAGAATCAATGTTGTTCAAATCCTTTGCATTTTCAAATCCTGATGCAACTCCCTGTGCAAACCCATTCACATGAAGACTGCCAGTCACTAAAGTAAATTAGTTGTGATTACTACATTTACATGTTGAAAGTAAAAAAAGAGGAGCTCCCCTTAAAGTCCTTTCATCATAAAGGGATTTTAGAAATTTCACACAGTCATCTTGCTTGCAGGACCTTCTTGGAGGCAGTTTGGCATAGCCACAGACAGCAAAAGTAGCCTCACTTGAATGGTGTTATAATTTTTCTTTTATAAACACTTGGGACTAACACAGGCTGTTCACTGTTTGTGAGGAAAGAGTTTCTTTTTGCTTTTACATTCTTCTGTGATGTAAAAATCACACTCCCTTATTTCCTTCCCCCCCCCTCTTTTTTTTTTTTTTTTTTTTTTTT
>VYXF01005274.1:0-70494 GCA_013397295.1 Polioptila caerulea | reverse complement strand
CCCCCCTTTTTTCCCTCCCCCCCCCCCTTTTTTTTTTTTTTAATTGGGGGCAGGGAGACAGAGAGGATGGGAGATGGCTCTGGCTGCTGAACATTAATTAATCTGTGGGATTTGGTTTCCACAACAACCAGGCCCCTTAATGTCGAACATGCCTGGAGTGTGCATAGTGCCACTGGGAGCTGTGTGACTTGTGCCTGCCTTTGCTGAAACAACACCACAAAAACGTGCTGGGGTTTATTTTTTGGTTGGGTTTTCTCTTGTTTCTCCTTGTAGTCCCTGCCTGGTTTGTGCTATCAGTGTCAGCATTTCAGTGTTTTGCTCATGCATGGGTGATGCAGAGTTGGAGAATGGCTGCATGTGAAAGCTCTGCTTTCTGGAATTCAGGCAGCTCCCGTTTTCCTGGTTTCCAGTTTCAGCTGAGAAATTCCTCTGGTGCTTCAATTCACTATGTGCTCTTCAGAATTAATTGCATATTGGTCATTTAGTTAATTCAGTGTTCCTCACCTGACTGTACTGTGAAGTAATGAGGAACTGTGGGGAAATGATGAGTTATGTTACAGGTTTAATTCTGTACAGGAGTGCTTGGAGAATCATAGAAACTTTTAGGTTGAAAGGGACCACTAAAGATGCAGGCACTGGGATTGGTCCAACCACATTTCTAAATAATACTACATATAAATACCAGAAAATGTGGATGTCAGTTTTTAATTTCTGATTTTCCATAATTAAGAGGTTTTATTTTCTGGTTTGGCTCTCTGTTCTGTTGGCAAATAATTATATTTATGTCTACTTACCTGGCTGTTTGCACTGACAGAGTATTTATTTCACTCCTATGAATGGGAGGGAATAAAAGTGTAAATAAAAGTGGACATTTCAGCAAATATCTAAGCTGGTGCCCATGACAGCTTTTAAAGCAGAGTAACACTGATGTATTGTTATGGAATAGTAAGAGAAAACAGATCTGTGTGAATACAGTCACTCTTTCTAGCCCTCAGGAACTGCTGGGGACCCAGAGTACTGCTGTGTCTCAGCTTCACACCAAAGGCTGTAATGGAAGTTCAAAACCAAGAGGAGTGCATTTACAAAAGGCCCACATGCACAAAAACTGGCTCTCACAGCCCTGGGCAGCCCTTGGGAAAGACACGTTTCTCCACCAGTAACCTGCCAAGAATTTACCCAAAAGTGGGGGAAGCAACAGTTGGGAGTACAAGTGCAAAAGGCAGGCCTGTATTCTCAGCTGGCAGTGAGTGCTGCTTTAGGGAGCCAGCTACGAGACCTTTAGTATCTTTTTAGTGCATCTTTTTAGTATTTCTTCCAAATAAGAACAGGTGATTTGCTGCCTTTGAGTGAGATTCCCTTTGCTGTCCAGACCTGCTGCTGCTCTCGGTGCAGCAGGACAGGCTGATTTGGAGGGAGGGGGTGGCTGAGGGCACACATGGGCACAGATGGGCAAACGTGCAGTTGAACCCAGTGGTGAAGCTGTGCTGACTCAGGCACGGTGCTCAGCACATCGTGCACACCCATGGTGGGTGTGCAGCAAACGTGACTTTGCACAGCCAAAGCACACAGGTTCTTTATGGCAGTGCTGCTCCTTTTTCCCCTGTGGAAAGCCAGCTCTACACTGAAACAGTTTCATGGCAGCTGATTCAAACTCCTCCAGGCAGGTCTATTCATCATTTATTTTGCTGGAGGTGGGAGCAGACCATAAATGTATTATGTCTGACTCACGTTTTTTCCCTGAGAGAAGCCTCAGAATAAAGCCTTGTGGAATCCTCCCAGCATCTGTTTTTGTTGTACCAGCAGGAAAGGAATGGAAGGATGGCAAAAGGCAGTGAGTTGCATGTTCCCTTTCTGCTGCACCTCAAGGAAATGTCCAAAATGCAGTGCCTAAAGGAGCACCAGAATGTCCCTGGGTAGCAGTGGGACAGTGCCCAAAAAGAGGCAAATTAACACCATGTATTTTCCCTTTTATATTGGTTCTGTGGTATGAAACGTGGTCGATGACAGGTTGTCAAATTGTTCTTTGGCAAGAAGGTTCTCAAGTTTTTAATTACTTTTCTTTTCTTTAAAAAAAAACAGGACAGTTCCTTGTTTTGTTTTTAGTGTTTAAACACATTCTTGCTTAAAAAGTAATTCAGTATCCTCAATGTGTCACTAGGGCTCCAGAATTAGTAGAAGTCAGATTCCCTGAAGTGACCTCCTCTCCTCTGTTTCCAGAGTTTGGCTCCTACAGCTGAACTTCTGATTTTTTATTATACCTGTTTAGTAATGTAGAGCCTTGTAATTTTGGCCTGATTTGGGGATATTTGCTTGCAGTGGAAATTTTATTAAACAAGTGGTTTCTTCATCTGGTAATAGAACTTCAATGACAAATGCCAAAGTGATTGGTGGTGATACCAAGGGTTTAATTAGAATCCAACATTCTGTGGCCTCAAAATCATGATAATGCCCAGAAGAAAACCCAGATTTCTATTTCCAAATTACTTTCTTGGCTCACCCTTAGCTGCAAGATCAAAAATGCAAAAATGAAAGCCCTGACTGTTACAGGCGGTAAAGGCAAACTGGTAACAGAAGGTTTCATTCCCTCTCAATTTTCTCTACAAATTTTTAACCTGCAGTAATTAATGTTAATCAGTCTCAACCATTTTGGAGCCAAAAGAGGTATTTCTGTAGTGTGTTTCTCCTCTCTACACAAACCTTTGGAACAATTCTGGCTGTTGTAGGCCTCTGAAATGCCCTTTTATTTGGAGCTCCATGTTGACGATACTAACAAAGGAGTTGTTTCTCTTGCCTAGGAATTAAAGCATCCAAAGTGTTCTCCCTTGGACTGTGGCTGTGTGGGAACACTTTCTACATGCTGTGCTGGAGTTCATGGGTTCCCTTCACTCAAAAGGGCAGGTCGTTTTCAAGGACCTCATGCCAAAAGCATGACACAAACCCTGAGGTTTACCTCTCAGCAGGGATGTAGGAAGCAATAAAAGTTTAATAATAATGGGAATAGTTTGGGACAGAGCCTGAGAAATAATCCCAAATTCTTGTGAGGTGGTTAAACCTTGTCTGGAGCCTGATCCAAACTCTGATGCAATGAACAGCAGTCAGTGCTTGCAGGAGCTGGACTCAGCTGCCTTCCCAAGGCTCCCCTGCCTGTGCTGCTTCTCTGGTATTTTTAGTTGAGAAAGCTTAGAGAGCACTTAGTGACGTGCAATGAGAATTGTTCCACCATTCTTGACGAAACCAAACTCAAAAGGCCATTCTGTACCCAGATGGTCCACAGGCACTTATCCCTGTCTCTGATCCAAACTCTGGGAATCAGTGTTCTCCCAGTACCAGGAGCTCAGAGCTTTCCCTGCCTGACTGCCCAGAGTCCCCATAGACAAAATTATCCTCCACACTGCCAGGAAAAGTTCCTTTGCATCTGTTCCCTGTATCCCTCGGTGTGACAAGTGGCAGTACAGGAACTGTCACCCTTTTTGTAGGGCTGCAGGCACAAAACCCATGGCCCTTGCTCACGTTAGGAAAGCTTCTCTGAAGCTGGCAGAGTCATGAGAGATTTGTTGGCCTGGGCATTAGGATATGAAACTGAGCCAGAGGCATGGTGACATATTCTGTGATATTTTTAAAATTTATTTTGATTTTTCCTTTGAACATTTCCACTCTTTTTCCTGTCTATATGGACTTTATAAATCTCCTTGCAGCTGAAGAATAGCTTGGGGCCTGTGTTGTTACCACCCCTTCTCACCCTTTATCTTCCCATATTCTGGAAGTGGGCTGGTGATAGTGAGGAGTTCATGGTGCAAAATCATCTGCCTCTTGTGGCAGTCAGTGCACGAGGCAGGGTCTGATCCCAGGTCTCCAGGAAATGTGGATGCTGCAGACGGGCAGCTGCTGCTGTAATTGTTTGAGGAAGCACGAGGCAGATCCTCACACTCTTCCCGGTTTCTCAGGGCTCGCATTCGGGCCTCTCCAAAGACTGCTGATGCCAGCACAAGGGACAGGATCCCTACCTTTTCTTAAAGAGAGGGAGCTGCTGTGTGAAAAGGCTTCTATTGTCAGCCCCTCCATGAGGCTGCCGAGCATTCTCCAGCACAAAAAGACTTCTGTTCACTTCCCCAGCACTGAATTAGCAACTGCAGGCAAACCCAGAGCCTGACGTGAGCAGGGCCTGCTGGGCACTGCTGCTGCTCCAGCAGGGCCAGGGGCAGCTTTCAGACTGCTGAGGGGGCAGTGCCAGCTGTGCTGTGATGGCTACAGGGAATACCTTGCTTGTCCCAAGCTGTGCATCCCAAGGGGCTCAGACAACTCCATGATGAACGTGCCTGTGGAAGGAAATGGCCTAAATCCCCAGAGACAGCTGAAAGATCAGGTCTCCACCCCTCATTGCTGCCACAGGAGTTATGGAGGGTCATGGCTTTCAAAGTCACGGAAAGGTGTAAAAGAAGAAATATTTTCTTCTCAAGACAGAGAAGAATCCTGTGTGATTAAACATGTAATCCTTAGGGTCAAGAAATGAAGCCTTCATAAATCCTGCCCTGGCTTTAGCTTACATGAAAGATTACACAGAAAAATGCTACATATCCGTGTTCCCTTGGCTTTAGAAGATACAGCCAGAGTTGAGGTTAAAATGATCCTAAAATGAGACCCAGGGAATGCACTCGAACTCAGTGTTTGTACACAGTAGATGTTTGCTTGTGAAAGGGTCCACTATTTTCAACCTTTCCCACAGTTCTTGGGAGCCCAAGGCACAGGAAGAAATCCCATCATTGATAATAGAGCTGGAGCTGAGCTAATCTCATCTCAAATTTCATTGGTGTTTGCCTTCAGGAACTTCTGGGGATGCTCAAAATTGTGAAGCATGAATCCATCATAGGTCTATTGCACAGCCAGTATTTGACCGGTGACAGGATCCCAGGGAACAGCTGGAACTGTGTCAGATGTTTGGCTGAATATTGGGAAAAGGTTCTTCACCCGGAGGGTGGTCAGGCACTGAACAGGATCCCCAGGGCAGTGGTCATGGACCCCAAGCCTGCCAGAGCACAAGAAGTGCTTGGAAAATGCTCTCAGACACATGGTAGGATTCTTAGAGTGTTCTTGTGCAGAGCCTGGAGTTGGACTTGATGATCATTTATGGGTCCCTTCCCACTCAGGATTCTCTGAATTGGGAGGGATCTTTGAAAGTGAAAACGAGGTGAACTGTAGTTTGCTTTCCAACAAACATTGGTAGCCAAAGGAACAATGTTCCAGAGGTCTTTGAAAATAGACTGCTAAGGCAGAAAATTTCTGTAGCTCATTTGTGTGCTTCCAAAGCCTTGAGTGACTCCTCATCCAGTGGCAGCAGAGAGAACATCCAAGGCAGTGCCAGGAAACCCTGAAAGATGTTGGTACCCATCAGTACCAACTGAGTACACCTGAGAGGTGGAAAAAAACTCTCCAAATGTTGTTTGTTTTAAGTAAGAGAAAGTTGGTGTCCACTCATTCACACAGCTGAACTGGAAATAGAGTTCCCATCTTTCCATTTTTAGCCAGCCACTGCCTAAACCATAAAAAAACCCCACCGAATAAATGATTCCAGGTTTCTTGGTCAACTGAAATTAGGAAAAGAACAACAGGAGCAGAACAAGAGCAGCTTATCCAGGACACAGCTTGTTAACATCCTAACTGGTATTCAAGCATAATATTAATTTTTCACACTTGCATTAAAAAATCCCACCCAAAAAAAAAATCAAACCCCAGTGAAGAATGATTCCTGCTGATAAGAAAATCACTGTGCTTAAATTCATTAATAGAATAGGCTGTGGGATACATTTCAAAGCATGGGGTGAGAAATAAGCTCCCAAATCCCATTAAGAAATAACAGGATTTATGTGCATTCCTCCCATATATTAACTTTCCCCTCTGGAAACGTCTTGTGCTGCGTTTTTCAGGCAGGTGCAGTGTTTTGCAGTTCCCACAGACTCCCCAGCTAATCTGCCAGCCTGAAAGCCATTCCCAAGAGAGGGGATTTTCCAAGGCCCGGCTCAGTGTGGGGCTGGGCTCACGACTGCCGTGGCTGGGCGCTGCTGGAGCGGGGCTCAGGCTCACAGTCTGCACTGGGGCCGTGAGCAGCTCCGGCCTGGCCACAGCCCCTGACTTCAACCCCGGCCAGCTGAGATCCAGCAGATCCTGGGCTTTAACAGCTGCTCTCAGGAGCAGGCGTTTTCTGACCGTGGCATGGCCGTTTGTGAGCTGAAGTCTTCGGGGAGTTGGTTCGAAGCATCAGCAGGGGCTGAAAATTTCCCAATACCTGCGGAGAAGCACTGACCCCCTGAGGAGCGTTCATTGTAGCCGTATGGAGGTTTTTACCTTGGTTTTCTGTCGAGCTTGTGAGCAGGATTTATTTTCTCTATCATGGTAGTGGCAGCAGGATAAAGGTAAAAGCTACAATCCCTTTAATGCTGTTTATGAGTGTAATAAAGAAATCTGCTCCCAGGTGGTTGGAATTTATAGTTGTGATACAGGCACGAGATGTAAGCATAAAACCCCAAATGTGGGGATGGGTGAAGGGTGAAGCAGGAGTGAGCCTGCAAATGCAGCAGGGAATTTACTACCTCATACAAGAATGATGTTGCTTGAGATGAATGCATCATTTAGTGCTGGATTTTAAGATGTTTACAATGGCACATAATTGCTGGAATAATCGTGCCCTTGAAAACTTGCAGTAGTGCCGGATCTATTATTGCTTTCTTTTTAAGCTGTTCTGTAAAAATACGTGTTCTTTAAAGGAATGCTGCGTTTTGAAAAGTGGATTGGTCCCCAGTGTCAGACCTCATGTTTTCATACATTGATTGATGACCAGTCTTGCCAGTGGACTGAGATAGACCCACATTTCTCAAATGCAGTCTCATAGAAACTGAGAAATGAGCTGATGGAATCCAGACCAAAGATCTGGCTGTTTTCCAGGGGCAAATACATGGCAAGACACATTCCCAGTTTCAAGAGAGGGCCTTGAAATGGAGAAAGAAATGTGAAACATTTGGACAGCGAGGGGTGGGGTCGTGAGGGGAATCTTCATTTTCTCAATGGTCCCTCTCCCCTCCCTCCTGCCCTGCTCCATTTGGTGTTTGCTTAAAAGCAGTTGCCAGTGTTTGTTGAATAGTGTCAGCACAGAAGGGATGCAGCCGCTGACCTGACTAAAAGGCAACAGCAAAAGGTTAGCAGAATTAGTCTTGTACTGCAGACTTGTATTAATAGTTGTATTGTGGGGTTGTTGGCACAAACTCTGCAATTAAATAAGTTGTTGGCACTCTTCCCTAGGTTAAATTACTATGGCTGTTCCCCCTGCTTGCAAGTCAATGAATACAACACTTTTGGGGAGGCAAGTTCAAACATTTTTGTTCTTTGGGGATTCTGCACATTTCTGGTCTCAAGCTAAGAGGTTTCTGCTGGCTTTCCAAGCAGACCTCTGTTGTTTTGCTGTCTCTGCAAACAGCCCATGCAAACTAATGCTGGAATAACCAAAGCAGGGAAGGAGGTGGGTGAGGGAAAGACACCACAAAAGACTGATGGAGAAACAAATGCCCTTAGAAGAGGTCCTTGCTTTCTCTCCTGCCCAGATCCACGGATGTTTCTTAGCACTGGGCTATTGTTGGAGAGGATTAGTTTTCCATCACAGCTTCATCAGGGGCAACTTACCCTTTTTGCTAGGCCAAAATCACAGCCACAGACACAGGAGGGGAGGGACTCCCTGCTTCTCCTTGCCCATAAGTGCAGAGCAGCCCCTTTTTCTAGCCCCAGGCCCTCCTCCTGCTCCTGCTTCAGTCAGTGGCAGTTAGGTTTGGCCCCACACTCCTCTGTGCCATCCTGCAGGGGCCACTCTCAGCAATACACCTCCACAGCTGGAAAAACTTTGGATTTCCAATGTATTAGCAGTTCCTTCTGCTTTGGGAACAGAAGTTCTTCCTGAGTCTGCCTCTAATGTAGCTACACATGTTGACCTGCCAGCAGCACCTGTGTCCTCACCTGTTCACTAAGGGGTGCATCCAAAAATTGCTCTTCCCTCCTGTAGTCCGGTCCTTTGGGGTAGCACCCTGTAAACTCCAGGCACAAAACTGCAGGTGCTTTGGTCTCTCTTTTTCTGTGGCCAGTGTGGAAAGGCAGCAAGACTGTGGGGAGACTGTGCTCTGTACAGTCTGAGCTGAGAAACCTGTACAGGGAACACCCAAGATTGCTGAGAAACTGGTGCTATGCTAGGAAATGTCTGGGCACAACCTTCATCTGTGCTTTCCTTAGGACTGGCTGTCATTTAACCAAGTGTTGGATGTTAATTATGAACTGCAGTTAGAGATTTCCCTGCCCACCAGGGACACGGGCTTTTTCTGGTTTATATCAATGTTTGATGGAGATTGATGGGGAGAGTGAGCCATGGACACACCAACAGAAGCTGGAGGTTTGGAGGAAGGAGTAAGCAGAAACAAAAGTGAGCTTGAGTGACTCAGGCTCTCCACGACTTGTTGTGTTATCTCATGAGCTGCTGAAACAAAAGGTTCCTGTGCTTTGGAGCTGAAGAGAACCAGGGTGAGCATCTATTGTTCTGTAGGTTTTATTCCTCTCAGGATGGGATCTTGTCAGCTCTCATTAGCTTAACAGGTTGGACTGTGTCCCCCCTTGGATGGGAGACTTTGCAAGGCGAAGAGAAATGAAAGTAGTTCAGCCCGTGGTCCTGAGCCAGTGCTGACTCACTGAGCCCTCGGGGTTTGGGGGGAGAGGGTGTGATAGCACTGCCCTGTGAGACCTTCTGCCTTTGGTGATGAGATATTATAGAAGCTCAGGCTGTGGCATATTGTACTAGGGAAAAAATGTGATGGCACAAGCTAAATTCTGTTCGGGATAAATCACATGCCAACAGCAGCATTATCATCTTGATTTTTCCTGAGTCACATTAAGCCCTCTTTGTAATTCACAGGGGGTTGTAGTCTGCCCCTGTACTTTTGGTGACCAGTTGTACACCAAGCACAATGCTCAGTCAAATGCCTTTTTTTAGTTGCTGGCTCTTCAGCACTCCAGGTTGAGTCTGCTTCTCTTTAGGGTAATTTGAAAATGGGGTAGTATCCTGCCATTTCCAATAAAAGCATTATCTTCTATAATGCCTGTGGCCATGGCATTCCCCAGTGACCAGAAGGGAGCAGATCAATCCAGTGGCAATTGGAGCTGAGTTGGCTCCCTGCATCCCTGTGGGATGTCACTGGCCAGCTTCACAGCAATACCTAGAAATCTGCAAAGTGAGTTTATTGTGCCAGAGGATGGCTTTAAAGTACTTCCTATCAAGGCAGTTCAAGCTTGAACTTCACTTACCTCTGTATCTGCTAAAAGCTGGGAGTGTGGGAGCTCGGTAGGGAAGCCAAAGTGAGAAAGATGCCTTTCTGCATAGGAGAGAGGAGAGACTGAGCCTTTCCAAGCTCTGTAGCTATCCCTGCAAATTCCCTGGCCAAAAAAACAAACAAACAAACAAACAAACAAAAAAACCAAAAACCCCAAAACCATCCCACAAAAACAACGACGAAAAAACAAAACAAAACAAAACAAAAAACCAAAAAAACCCAGAAAATGAAAACCAAGATGGATAAAAGAAAAGTGTGGTTGTCTCATAGCTGCTCAACAGGCAACCCTGAGATCCCTCTGGCAAGAGCAACTGAAGCTGAATTTGTCATTGTTTTGCTTGTGTCACCCAGCTGGTCGGGTCAGAGAGCTTCTCTGACCTGAGTCTGTGAGTGATGGACAGGTCTGTAGCGGGCATTATCACAACATAATCACACGGAGTGAAAGGAAAACCCTGCGTGCCTTTCTTAACTTCTTCTCTCCCTGCTCTCCAAATCTTTAGGATAATGCATCTTTTCTTATTTTACTCTGAATCCGTTAATGCTTCTGTTGTGTAATAAGGTTTTCACAGCAAAATATGGCCTGGAGAGTAGTAAATGGAATTCTTCCAAGGATCTCCAAAGATCTGCAAAGATTCTGTTGCACTGCTAAAGGCAGCATTAATCATGGTCAGAAATATTTCCTGCTGGGTTGTAGTGTGCTTTCTGATTTCCTCTGTCCCTCAGGCACTAGTGGAAATTGCATCTGATAAGAAGGTGTATGGGTTTTTTTTGCTGGTTTAAGTTAGCTAAATTGGTTTTGGAATGGAACAGAGGGTCTGTAACTTCTTAGTGGTATTACTGCTCTTGCCAAAACTAACGGCAGCCAGGAAGAAAAATGCTGGAAACTCAAAGACCCTGATCAGGAGGAGAAAAGAGGAGGAATTTTGTTGGCCTGGGGGCTTTTGAAATTCCTTTTGTCTTTCTGTATATCTGGATGTATGTGTGTTGCTGGCTTGGGGGCAGTGTAGGAGGAGATGTGCATTTGGAACAGGCAGTGTCAGGAGTTTGGTTGTTCCCTTGGATTTACAGTTTTTATTTATTCACAGCATATTGACCATTACATGAAAACTAAATTTTAATACATGGAAAGCTTAAAGAACACAGAACTATGTAATACTCTAAGTTTGGTGGCCTGTGTAAAGAGACTGGTTCTTGTGGACCCTGAAACAAAATCATGGCAAGATGGAAAGAATAGAAAACAATGAGGGATTCGTGCTGAACCGGCAAGTTTTGTTTGATCCTGTACAATAAATGCAGATGAAGTCTGAAATGAAAATGATCACCAAGACCAAACCTGAAGAATTCTGCTTTAAAAATGTCAAAGTTAAAAGTTTCAACCCTTTAAAGTTATTCCTTCTTCCATGCCACTCTGCATCAACACCACTTACTGCATTTAACCTGGATGTGGAAGCAGCCTTGCTCTTGCCAGTGGAATCACTATGGTTAAATAAGGATGCCCCACTCTTATCTTTTAAATTCAAGCCCTACTTGGATGTGGAGTAATTTAGCTCTCATCCCACCTATGAATGACATTCCTTATCTTTGGGGCTTATTTTGGCCTTTTATCTCCTGGTGAAATGGAGCTGAACCTTGCCAGGATCCTCCTTTAAGACCTTTTTTTAATAGTACAAGGCATATCTTGAGCTCCTAGGAACACTTAAGTAGTGAGGCAGAATTTTCATAAAGGAAGGGATGTGATGGTATCTCTGGATGTCATTCCTGTGCAGGTCATATTTCTAAAGGAGGAAGGTATTTTGCTTTATTATTATTGGTAACTGGAGCTGAGTGTGAAAAATGGATTTTCAGGTCACTGGATGTTAAAAAAATACTTGTGCTTGTTTCAGATGATTTGTTTCAATAATATTTTTCATTTGGACAATTCCCAGAGACAGCTTCAGCTACTGAAATCAAATCAAATAATGAGACACTAATTTAAATTGAAAAATTGTGACTTTTTGTTTTAAAAATAGTGACTCTAAGGCTGTTGGCATTTTAGTGCATATCTTGTCAGAGTCTGAGTGTGTTGGGAAGTGTTTTCACTATTGACATGACACCAATTGGATTTAATCACCTAAGTCACATAGGCACTAGAAAAGTTTCGTTCAATCTTTAAAGCAAAGCAGATGAGAACGGGATTTGCAGGAACACTCGGTGTCCAAGGAGGTTTCTCCCCATCCTTATTTGAACACTCATAAAAAATCTGGCTTTCTCACTCTAGTTCCCTGTTGGCAACTGCTCTTATTTATTCACACCCAGGGCTCTCACCCGTGATGCCTTTCCACCCAGAGGGGGTACTGTGGCCCTTTGCCTGTGACTGCTGCAGTGCAGAGAGGCAGGGAAAGACCTCCTGTGATGGCCATCATGCCCAGGTCTGTCAGGGGGACTGGAGTTCCCTCTGCCTGAGCTGAAAAGCTCTGCTCTAAGCAGAAGCTTGTGCAGAGCTGGGTAAGGCCAGGAGGGAGGCACTGTGCGCTCAGCATCTGTGCTTAACCTCCCCACACAGCCCCGGCTGCCCAAACCTTGTTATTTCAACTATTCCAATAACTTGTGAGATTTGGCTCTAAGTCTAGGGATAGCACTAATCCAGGCAAAGAGGTTTTGGTAGTGTAAGGCCTTGTCAGAGGAGCAACTTGTGAGAGTGAAGCAGCTTTTCTTAAAGCTGGTGCATGCACACCCATCCAGTACTTGTGTGCGGTGTGAGCCACTGGCCTAGTGCATCCTGGAAGGGCCTAAGGCTGGGCTGGACAAGGCTTGGAGCAACCTGGGATAGTGGAAGGTGAAACTACATGGTCCTTATGGTCCTTTCCAACCCAAACCACTCGGTGATTCTGAGATAGATCCCTCGCCATGGCCTCCAACTGCATGGGTGCCATAGGTTTGGGTTACAGTGACCCAGGCATCCAAATGTGCCTCTGGCGTGCCACACCTTGCTGGATTTTCCAGCCTGGCAGAGCATGCTGTGGAGATGGGAGCTACCTGTGTGCCAGTGCCCAGCAGAACCCTCGAGCAGCAATGTCAGCTGGAAGGTCCCGAGCCCTTCTGGGTGTTTGTGCCCCCCCTTGTTCTCAGTTCAGCGTTGCTGGGCTGTAATTCCCAGCACGAGAGCTCTCGCCCTCAGGAGCTGCCTGGCTCACGGGGCTGGCCTTGGCTGAGGAGCCGTGGTGGCTCTGCCCTGCCTGGGCCAGCCCCAGGGTTAGCTGAGGACAGCTGCTGCACCAGGGCTCCACACAGCACATGGGAACGGGCTGGCCGGGCTTTGAGGCAGCCTGGCATGGGTGCGTGTGCGTGCTAATGAGGCCCAGGGGTGCTGCCAGCCAGGCCTCTCCGAGGGCACTTTGCACATGAGTGCACCAAGAATGCACCGGCTATTCAACGGTAATAAGTTTTCATAAGCACACGTTTCTGACCATGTCAGATTTTGTACCCATTCAGCTGCTAAAATCCATGGAATTTGACACTGGGGAAACAATCACATTTGAGAAGAGCTTGTACAAAGGGGAACTCACATTGCTTCTCAGCCAGAGCCTGAGCAGTTGATTGGCTTTTCTAACACAATATCGCACATTTATTCCTTAAGCAAGATTAAAACTTTAGAAGAAGAAAGATTAGTCAGCAAGATTAGAATAGAAAACATTCTTAGAGAGTTATATTTTCTATAAAGAATCATCTACTCTCTACAACTCAAAAGTAAAAGGACGTTTTTTTCTTCCACAGATTTGGATAGCAGAGGTATACAAACACACAAATGGGGCCTAGCCCGTTCTCAGCATAGAAATCCCATTATTTTCTCTAATATTACGTATGCAAGTAAAGTAAAACACACTCAAGGGTGTGATTAAGATGAACAAACAGGAGAGAATTGTGTTCCTAGAGGTCTTGGTGTCCCAATACCCAGACAACAGCAGCAGATGCTGATGTGCCCAAGGAGTTTTCACACTGAAATGAGGGGAATGCCATATCTTCTCTGTTAGGAAAAAAACCACAGAATCTAAATCATGGAAAATCACTGGTGGGAGAGACCCAGTAAGCATCAAGGAGTGACAGCCATCACCACTGCACTAGCAACAAGGTTCCATCCTTGTTAAAGACAAAGAAGGCTCTTAGGTTGGCTCTCTGCCTTCCTGGATGAAGTGCTGAAGTACAGGAGATGAAATCTTATTTCCCACACTGCTGGTCTGATATCAGTTTACCACAATAACTGCTCTCTGGAAAAATAAACATTAGCTCAGCAGAAGGCAAACTGCAAAACACAAAGAGATGGAATATTAAGGAAATGGTGAGCAGTCACTTGAGCTTGCACAGGAGCACTTAACTTTCTCACCCCAAGGGCTCCAGCGAGGTGAGAGGAGTTCCTGGGACTCATTAACCATGCATCCATTGTTCATTGGAAGCTTTTGCTGTGGGGTGATCGATACTTCAAAACCTGCGTGGGAACTGCCGGGAGATTAGGAACAAATAATAAAAGTGGAACCAGCTTACAGGCCTGATCCTTTCTGTGCTGTTGCTTTGGGCACTTTAATTCCTGGGCAGTGAGGAAAGCAGTGTGGGTCAAGAGAAGGGGCCCTGCAGCAGGGCCAAGGAGCTGCTGCCTACAATGCAGTCCTACCTCGGGCCCTCACTTGTGCCCTCCTTTACTTAACTTCTGGTTTGAGATCTTCCTGCTGGCACACAGGAGATGCCAGACAAGAGCAGACACATAACACAGTCTTAGTTGTAGGTGATGGGCCATGAGAATAAGGTGGTACAAAGGACTTTTTGGCATGTTGCACAACAAGGGCTTTGAAGAAATACCCTTAAGTGCCTCTGTGAGGGATGTAATGAACAGTCAGGTTGGGAATCTGCTCTTGGAATTGTCCTGTGGAGAACCTGGAAAGAGTGTGTGAGGTGTCAGCAGTGTTTCTTCTGCTGCACCCTGATGTAACTGAAGCAGAATTTGGTTCTGGCTATTTAAGTGTGATGGATGAACATTATTATCTGCCTGGAGAAATGGAGACACGCTGGCAAAGCCATCCAAGGACGGCCCTTGGGATTTGGCCAGTATCCCAATTCTGAGCTATGGCATCAAAGAACATTTTTTATCTGGGCTGCTTCTCTCTCCCAGCAGCAAGGGGAATAACCTCTCTCCTGCCCTGATACTCCTTTGCTTCACACCTCCCCTGTTTTTTCCAGGCCACAACTGGACTTGGAATTGGCTACTGATGGGAGAAAGAGGAGTGCTGTGTCTGAACTATGGAGAAGGGACCTTTCATAGGACAGAATGGCCAGGCCTTAAGAAATACATTATGATGGCCTTTTTTCCTTGAGCTGTGAAGAAAAACTTGTATGATGCTGAAGAGCCATGGGACCTCTTTCTGAGATCCTGGTTCAATATTACCTTTTCCATCATTCCCAAGAAAGCTCCCTGATTCATCAAAATCACCAGATAAAACACATGGAGCAATGATTTCCAGAAGCCAGTGCTTTAGCTGATGTAAATAAACACATTTGTCAAATTGGAATAACAGCAGGATCTCAGCTGAGAAATTGCCCTGTGTTTTTCTTTCACTGCAGTGAATAATGTGTCCCTAAGGTACTATATGAATTACTTAGGCATATTGCTCTGTCACAAGGAAAAGACTCAGGAATTCAGGTAGGCAGAGTTAGGCAGAAAGCTCAGGCACAGTGTTCAGCATCTTGGAACAGAATTTCCAGTACTGTTTCAGCAGGATGTTCAACCTCTGAGCAGACCCTTTGAAGAGGAGGAGACAAGGGAAAAAAATGCAGAAAAACTTTAAAAATGCATCAGATTATTCAGTCCTTGTGCTGCCCAAATAACAAGCCATACAGGTTTTGTTCAGAGCATACTCCTTCCTTGGGAAAGCATGAGGAACACTTCTCATCATCCTCCCAAACGAGAAAGAAGAAATATCTGTTGGCTGACATTTGCTTCAACATCAGCCACTTCTGTGTTTGCTCGTGAGATTGGAAGGGATCTCAGAAGAGTCTGACTAAGCAGCAAGGTGGATACTTTCAGTCTTGGAAAAATGGTTCCAGAACTGAAAGTTGCTTAAACTCCACTATGGATGTGTTTCCACAACAGGAAAATCTGTGTAAGGAAGGATATAAGACAAGAATATTTTGGAGCTTAATTCTATATTTCATGGCTTTTGTTCCCTGCACACAGTGAGTCATCTGCATTTAGTGAATCCTGTGCCCAACTTCTAAACCTTCTGCTGAGGAAATGGAGCTAGACAATGCCAGACCACTAGATAATAAAACTAGGTCTGTGCTTTTGGACTGATAAGGGAAATGTTGTGTTGACTGCTTTAATGCATTTTCCTATCACATTATATTATCTGTGTGCATTAATTTATTCATCATCAATCAAATAGTCAAAATCTGGTTTCAAAACCAGTATTTTAAAATCTACCAAGAATTGTATTGACGTGTCATTTTGTGGTTCTTAACTCCAAATGGTTTTCACCTGTGTGCATTTGGGGAGCTGGGCTTTTATACATTGATTTCTTCTCTGTACTTCCTGAATGAAACAAATTTTTATGGGACTATGAGGCACAAGCAGACAGCTAAAACATATTGTGAGCATTTCAGCGAAAGCCCTTGATTGAAACAGTAGTTTTTAAACCAAGGCATAGGGCTGCAGTTTTGCCAATGTTACACTTTTTTATTGGGCTAGGGAGAAGCCACGTTTGGAGTTGCACTAAACCTGCAGGTTCTCTGGCTGTGTTTCAGCCTGCCTTCCAGTCAAACTGGCATTTGTCTCCCAGTTCCAGAAATGTTACTGTGATGACGATGTGTGAAATGGAAACAAGACAATTAGCGTTTCAGACACGCCAAGCTGGCACTGGAACCAACTTACTTGAACTCCGAGGGAACAAATCTGACGTGGAGCCCATTCAGTGTAAACAGCAGTCTCAAAAGAGCAGCACGCCTTTATTTTCTGATCACGGTGGGTTAACGACTGCTTGTTAGTCCCAAGGTGTTCTCTCCTTCCCCACATCCATTCCTTTGGAAAAAGGAATGGGGTTTGCCCTTATTACTCAGATTAAGAGTTTTGACCATGAAGTGTTGAAGCATATGCTGTGAGCTATTACAGCTTCGCTGGCAAGTGGCAGGGAAAAATTGTTCAGGGACTGTGAGCACAGGAATGGATGATAAGAGCCTTTTCATTTATCAATCACTTTAATTCACATCTAAGACTCAGCCAGCTGAAAAATAACCAGCTCTGGAGAGCGCAACACGGTCAGCTCATAGCTCGGTCGTGACACCCGTGTTTTACTACTTGTACTTTGGGAGGCTGTGCCAGGGTTAATGACTCTGGACAATGCTGAGAAAGTGTTCATTATATGGGGAAGTTTATTAGATTAACTGACTAGGAGATGTTTTGTGAAGATCTTCTCTGGAATGCTGCCAATCCCATGTTTTAAATGGAATATTAAGTCTTTTTGGTTTAACTACAAAAACTACATCACCAGTAGCTGGATGCTGAAGGGAAAAGGTTAAACTGAAGGTGGGAATTTTAATTTTTAATTTTTTTTCCCCCAAAAAAGAAAAGTTTCAGATTGGATTATGCAGTGAGTAATTACTCATGAACCTGTGTTATCATGTGAGTGTTCACACATTTAACACATTTTTAGCTGTATTCTAGAAGTCTTCCAAGACTTACATCTCCTGTAGTCCGTGGAGATGGAGGCGGCAATAGATGCCTTGGATAGGTGGGATAGCTGATGCTGGGAAGCTTGTAAACTCCCACAGCCTTGGAGGAGGGGAATGTTCACGGTTACAGACACCCAGCAGCTACGCAGGGCTGTCCTTGCACCAGGGTTACCCTTGCTGCTACTTGGAGTGGAGGGAGAAGGAGAGGATTTAAAACACTTTCGTTCATTAAAGTATGACAAAAGACCTTATTCTGCCCAGGCATGCAGCCCGCAAAGCTGTTTAGGGCCTGAAAGAATCAATTGAGGCGATCCAGCGGCAGCGGGACAAAAGGCCTCGGGCAGTGTAATTAGCTAAGTACTGCATACTGCTCCTTCAGTCCCCTCTCAGTTAATCAATCAGGACAGGGATGGCTGGCTGCAAAACATCGCTGAGATCATGCACTGGCCGCAGTCACCTGGGCTCCTCTGAAAGCCATGGCTGGCTTCTGGGGTGTGTGTATTTTATCAATGACTGAAACCAGCTTCCCCACAGATGGACGTCCAGACTTAGCAGCTCTTGTGACAAACGGTGGCAATGCCAGCGGCGAATAGAGAGGAGGGACTCCATCCCTGCCTTACACACTGTTCAGCTCTGAAGACAAACACCAGCACAGAGTTACATCTGCAATGGAATAGGGACCTCTAGGATCCAACAGGAACAGTCAAGAGGCCACCGGGATCACTCTGCTGTTTTCATACTTGGTATTTTGGCTCTCTATGCAATGAAGGCATTAATCCTGACCTCAAGGGCCAGAATGCAGGGGAGAATCAAACTGCTCAGGCTTTGTTCAAATCTGGGGGTCTGTCCTGTCAGCAAAAGGGAGATTCAACTAAAAGGGTCAGCTAGCTCTCCTCCTAATTCAGCTTGAGGAGCAGAGGCTGGGATTTTACTGGAAGTGGTGCTCTGTACAGCTTTTCAACAGGCCAGCACTGTACATTTTTAGTTATTATGTTGGCAAGGATGAGAGCAAACAGCAGCAGTTCAATATTAGTGTTCCCCAAAGTCTCTGCTGGGACTCACACTTGCAGCCTTAAGGTTTGTTGTCCCATTGCCCTGTGGTTTTGCTCTTCTCCTGCCAGGCCCTTTGAACGTGAGCTGGTCTTCAAAGCTCATCAGGCTTTTCACAAGTTCAGCACTGTCTGCTTTGATACAGACAAGGCAGTGCTTGATTTTCACCAACTCACATTAAGACACTTCCTCAGAGAGAAACGGTGTCTTTAACAATTTGGAAGCCTGGAGGAAGGGTTGCTGCTGGCCCTCTGTAGCCATAGCAAAGGACATGTCCATTCCAAGCCCTCTTACGGGGGGGAGGAATCTTTCAGTATTTTTTCCCTAAAAAGTCCTTCTGTGTTGCGATAACGAGCGAGGCAGAGACCCCAGGCAGGTGCAGACGAGTGCTCTTCACTGCCAAAACCCGGCCTTTTTAAGCAGTGAGCCGGTTATCAGTTCACATAGTTTGAAGGCACAAGAAACCCAAGGCAGCCAAGCACCATACACCACGATGTGGACATGTGGCAGTCACACAGCACATCTCTCACATCTCTCCCATCTTTCTATTCCAGCTGAAGTCACTCCCCCATAGTTCCCTTCTCCTTAGCCTCAGTAGCAGAGCCATGTTACAAGGCCTTCCCTTTATAAAGCCTTACCCATTGGTAACACTTCTGTATGGGCTTCATCCAAACCCCATGGAATGGAAAAGGCATATACTGAATGGAGCAATGCCTGGTCAAGTCCCTGGAAGGATATTAATTAAACTAATTCCAAACAGAGCAGTGTCTGCCACAGTATTTCTGCTTTGAGGTTTCCAGTGGACTTTTTGTTCTTTCCTCTTGGAACTTTTACGCAATCTTCAAGTTTTCTGCAGCTTGTTTGTCTCGAAGCTGTTATTGCAAAATTGTTCACCAGAAAGGACATTGTCATCATTCACAGGACCTATTTTTAAATTCCACCAAGATTCCTTAAGTGAGAATGTTATCCCAGAGAACTGTACATCCCAGGGATGCTGCGGAGCGACTTGGAGCTGAAACAATTGACCTCGTTCACTGAAGTGGCAGGGATATCATAGGGAAACAGAGTAGTTACCTTCACTGGAATTTGGCCAGTGTCCCAGCTACCACTAATGCCTCTGCTCTTGCAGGAATGTCCTGGGATTTTCATTAATGTATAATTCAGCTTATAAAAACATGTGCCTGCTGCCTTATCCCCTGGAGCTACAGCAATTAAAGAAATGCTCTTTAGCCTCTGTGTAGCGGCTGGCTTTAGCAGGCACATTCCCTTCCTTTCTAGTTATTCCTGCTCCTCTCCTTCCTCCTCCCACCCCAGGATGCAAGGTAACGTTTCCAGTGCATTGTGTAAACAGCATGAAGCAGGAATCTGATTTTTCAATGCTTAAGGCTGAAGCTAAGAAAACAGAAAAGGCCGTGCTCTGTTTGGATATGAAGGGCTCCTTGTACCCGGATTCATCATCACCACGTGTCTGTAACAATTCCTCCAGAACCTGCACTACATGCAAGAAGAGAGGAGGCCAGTGAGCTAAATGCATCTCGTGATGCAGGAGGAAGGGCTCATTTTGTGTCAGACATAAAACTGGAGTATGGAATCTCTGCAATCCAATTCTTTCCTGACATCGAGGGCCTTTCGCTGCCGAGAGCCGAACGCATCATTTCACATCGCCCTTGTTTGTGGGAATCTAGGAGGTGTTTGTCCTGTCAGTTTATTTTCAGTGACATTTTTGGAAACAGAAGAGCAGCAAAAAAAAAAAAAANAAAAAAAAGAGAGAACTATGAGAAACCAGGAAATAGGACCAAGTGGAGGAGAAGGCAGGAAGGGAATGCATGTGTTCAATTTGTGTTTGCAATGCTTGTGTGGGACTTGTCCCTGGCACAATATGGTAAAACAACAATTCGAAACCCTTCCTCTCAAAAGGCATTTACATGTCATCCTGGAGAGACAGGGCAAGGTGTCAATCCAAAGACAGCGGGCAATGTGCCCGGTGTTTTTACAGGTCTGTTCACCTCATCTATCTCTGTGGCACCTGACAGCTCTGGAAACTTGGACATGCCTCAACCCAAACTGCAGCTGAATTTGTCTGTGTGTCTACTGCAGCTAAAAATAGATCTGCCAAAAAGTGTTTGGCTTGGTAAATGAATGGTCTTGGAAATGCAGGTATAAATTCCCCTCCCTAAAATGTCTGGATAAGACAGTTCCAAGCAGGGTGTGGCTACTTCAGAGGATTCAGGCAAAGAGAGGGATAGGTGACTATCCTCTGTGTGTGACTGTGAGAGTGGCTTTAGGGAGCACCTGTCCCTGTCACCCACCTCTGAAGGGATTGTTTTAAAGGCAGAAGAGAAAAAATGTCTTTCTTCTCACATCCTGGCAGTTTTCATATGATTATGTCTGTATCTGCAATATAAAATTAAGAAGAAAGTTCCAGGAATGCTATGAAATGCCTTGTTAATCACTAGCTAAGCCTGCTCTTATCATATTAGTTTCCAAATTGCACCAGCATTCTCTTGAGCTGGTGAAAAACCCTCCCATGCAGCTTAAAGACATTTTTGCTGACATGTAGACAGGGAATTTCAGGGGCTTTGGGGCAGTAGTTAAAGAATTGACACAGAGCATGAACAAAATTAATTCAGTGCTTATTAACATGAATGTTAAATGATTTTTAGCAGCATAAGGTGCTTTCAGGACAAACTCATAGGGAATGTGCTCTGAGCCACAAGGTGAACAATACTATTGGGAAATAGAGACCTCAGAGATCACGTCTGGCAGAGTGGGAAGCACTCAAAGATATCAGCCAGGCAAACTGAAAGGGTCAGGACCCCTTTCCTCTCATTTCGTACGTAGGACAGATGACTGCAGCATTTCCTAATGAGCCTGCCTGGGTTTTCAGAATTTCAATTGAGGAATAAGGTAAATACCACTTCTTAAACAGTTTATTCCTTCTTCCCCACGCAATAAAATTTATTCAAGCATCTGCCTTTGAACATTTCGGATATTTTCCGTGGCTTAAGTGCAGCGCTGCTCATTTTCACACCACCAGTAATAACCGAAAAATCATTTCCACGGAAAAATGAGTCCCATGGCAAAGCAGTTGTGCCCTGAATGTGGAGCAGCCGCGGGGTGGCAGCAGAGGACAGGGACAGTGACCGCAGGGACGGAGCGGCCGGGGCCGGGTATCTCCCAACCTCGGCGGGAGATCCTACGTGTTACTCCGCCTGTCTGTCTCCTGCTCTCAGGAAGAGCAGGAAGCACTTCAAGGCATCTACACGGCAGAGCAAGAATGGGCACTTCAATTCCTTTTTTTTTTTCCTTCTTTTTCCCCATTTGAGATCCTAGTACACAGAAATGCCCATTTTGTAGAACTAGCTGCTGCATTTGGGTTTGTGGAGCTGACAATCCCTGAAGATCTCAGAGGATGAGTCTTCCTTGGAGGCAAAAGAAGCTGGGAAGAAGGTGGCAGAGAGGAGGGGTGACAAGCTGATCTGTCGGCAAGGAAAAGGAATCTCTCGGGCTGTGAGCCTGGCATCTTTCATGGGCACTAAATTCACTTGAGAAGACTTTTTATTAATTACAGAAGGCTGGGGGCCTAAAGCAAGGGCTTGCCAAGAGTGATGTGATGACAATGGCTTGGACCGTGACATTCCTCTTTTGTCCCGGCACCGTGGCTCTGAGCCGCGCGCTGGTGCCGCCCATTCTCTGCTCCGAGGGGAGCTGTGGCTGGGGCATTGTGCAGGGTGTGTGACCTGGCACTGAGTCAGGGTGCTGGGCTGAGCCCGCCCAGCCCCTTGTGGAAAGCCCGTTAGCTTTTCCTTCTCATCCCTAGGGATGTGGATCCTGCCCTGAAGGACACCTCTCTGAACGCTGAACCGAGTTTTATTTGCTGTTGGCTGCTCTAAGCTTTGATCTTCAAAGAGTGACTAAAATTTTGATGTCTGATTCTCATTAAAATGAGAGAGAAGTGCGTACCTAAATCCCTTCAGCAGCTATTGAATCCTGGCAAGAACTCCAGTTAGTTCATCAAGCTGCATCCTCTGTTTTTATTTCCTCTCAGACACAGACTGTTGAGTGGTTAATGGTTTGTAGTACTGGGCTGAGGGAGGAAGAAGAGCATGATAAAGAAGGGCAAAAGGTAAAAAGGGAAATGATAGCATCACAAGGGAGAGGACAACCGCAGCAAACGGAGGAGAATTAAAGCTGTGGAGACAAGTGGGAATCCAGAAATAATGACACAAGGACATCCAAAAGCACTTCCTCATGGCTGTGGGAAAGGGAATGTTGCTGTGAGAGAAAATGCCCCAGTGCTAGGGGCGTGGATGGAATATTAAAGGTGAGGAGTCTGGTTTGGCATCAGTGCAGTGTGACCTCAGTCAGAGCAGGGAGTGCGGCTCCAGAACTGCTGTGTGGTGCTTTCTGTGACCCTGGAAAAGTTACATAAACATGGCTCCTGGTTTTATTCCTCTCTAATTTAGGAACAATCCTTCCTGCTGTCTCCCCACGGTGTTGAAAGGTCAAATTAGCTAATGGAAGGAGAGTTCTTGAGGATGATTACTGCTGTTTTCATTACTATCATTATTGCTATTTATAATAGGTATAATGGAAGTGTTAATATTGGGGAAGGGAAATAAGGGAAAGACAAGTGGCAAACATCAAAAGCAGTAACTGGCCATGCTGGGGCCAAGCATCTGTCTGCAGGAAAGATAAGTACTACCTGTTCCAGTAGCCAGAAAATCCCATAGCTTTAGATTCACCTAATTTAGGGAACTACCTGATTGCAGGGTGGATTTTCTTGACATTTCTGCTTTGAATTCATGTGAGCAATATGCCAAGGCAGGAAGTTCACTGCCTAATCATGTGGTGAAAAGAACTTTGCCAACTGTACTTTGAGAGCTGCTGTCTCCTTTCTCCCCCAAACTGATCCCAGGTGTGTATGTCTCAGCCGTATTTGCTTACCTGGGAGTATTTTCCAGTTATCCCAAAATGAGACAATCCCAAGAAAGTCTCCTGGCAGCTGGTCGCCCTGTCAAGCCTCAGGGCATTACAGCAATATAGGTCATAAAAGCAAGTACAAAAAAAGTAATACAGAAGTCTGGGAAAACTTGTTAAACATCCTGTAGAGAAGGGCACGTTGCCATTTGTGCTTTGATTTTAGAACAGCCAGGAGATTAAAGCAGTGACTGAATTTCCTTCTATGGCTGTTCCTGTGACGCTAGGGTTGGCTTTCCCAAACCTTGAGAAGTTGTCCTTGGAGTAGGGAACAAATACAGTTTTGCAGACACATCTCCAAAGGGTCTGCTTTCCTAGGGTGGCCAGAGGGAGGGGATAGAAGGTACAGAAGGTCGTGCCATGCACAGCAAAAGAATCTGCCAGCAGCAAAAAGTAATGCCATGTTCCTGTGCTGGTCCATTTGCACTCAGTGCCAAAGGGGGCATTTTTGAGGTGGGCCAATTCTTGCCCCTTTAATCTTTTTGTGGTAGTCAGTAGCAGTTTGAGGGATACACTGCAACCACCAGGGGCTGATGGAGATGGTGTGTGTGCTCTGTGGGATTAGGGAACAGCTAATGCCACTGACTGTATATCCAAAGATGTGTAGGGATCAGGCAGTCCCTGCACAGCACCTTACCTCAGTTTTAGTAACTACTGCCGTTTCCACAGGCCCATCTCCATTTTTGAGGGATATGTGGCGCTGAGTGAGGAATACTGAGAGCCACGGACTCCACAGCTGTGAGGCAGTGTTCTCTCCTGTGCTGGGTGGCCACAAGTTTAACAGCCTCTTGCCTGGGCTACAATGGGCTTGCTGACAAAATGTTGTAGGAACTGGGTTTTTAATCACTGAAATCTTGTGAGAAACGTGAGGAAGGACTGTAAGGTTGGGGGCAGGATGGCAAAGCAGGGTGAAAAAAAGGAACCCTTGGGTGTGTTTGGGGCAGAGCAGAAGACCTTTCCAGCAGACTCTTTGGCAAACAGCTATTTTTAACTCTCTCTTTGCAAAGCAAACATTAACTCTCAGCCCTGTGCAGCCACTGGCTTTGTGTGCTCTGGAGAGGGGTGAGCTGTGTCAGCTACAAGAGAGGAACAGGGAATGAGTTCTTGTAGCCCCTTGAGCTGATAGAGGCCGATAATCGCCGCAGACCAAACAGGATCGAGTTAACGTGCTCCAGGCCCCAATGTTTGTGTCACCTGGTGCTATACCCTCTGTGGCATGCTTGGAATGGATTGTTTGCAAGAACCAAACAGTGAGCAGAGAAGCAAGGCTCTCTGATTGCCAGGAGCACGGGCAGGGTGTGTTCTGCAGGCTGGGATTGGAGCTGGAAGCAGGAAGCAGAGGAAGAGCAGGACAAAGTAGTCCCTCAACAGGCAAGCACTGCTCTGCACCTGCACTGACCTTGCTGGTCTGTAGCTGCCCCGGGTGCACCTCGATCCTTCCTTGCCTTGCCCAGTTGCTGTGGGCTGTAAGCTGCAGGAGGGAAAGGCAGGAAGAGGCGTTGGTGATGGATTTATGCTGCCTGAGAACCAGCTGGCTTTGCCCTGTCCTGCAGCTGCTCTTCTCCTGCCCCAAGGATCAGTCCATATGTTGCCAATGTGTGGCTGAGAGCTGATTTTGGTGCTGCCTCTCCTGCTTGCTCATCGCAGCTTTTCCACATCTGTTTTCCATCCTCTGTTTGTCAAACTTGCCCGTTGATCCTGGAGGGCTTGAGGCAGGGTTTGTCCATGATGAGGTGTTTGTACCAAGCCTCTAAAAGTGGGACCTGATATGGCTCAAGGCGTTACCCACAGCAAACACAGATTAGTTCCTTGTCTTGTATATACGAAGACGGGTGGAGAAAATTTATTGTTAGTTCTGCCTCTTGTTACAGAAAAGATCCTGGACGCTTCTTGAAGGCCTGAATCAAAGCTGCATCACAGGCCCATCTTCCTTTGAGCATTAGTTGAAAGAGGACTTGATTTTCCCTGCCCCTTCCTCTTTTAAATGTAGAAATCTCTGTGGGAGCCTAACAGTTTTGTGCTTAAGAAGGTGGAAAACTATCTTAAGAGCTAAGCCTTCTTTCCTCCCCTGGCTTAGGAATTTAGAGTCGCCAAGAGGAGTCAGACGCAAACTCATCCAGGCGTGTCCCCTTATCTCTTGGAGCTGAAGGCAGCAATCTGTTTTCCATTCACTTCTTGCCACTTTTTGCTGAGGGGCTGGCTGCTGAGATTAACCTTGCTCCCAGGACAGGAAACAATCACGCAGGAAATGGAAAGGTGTGGAAGTGTTGGAGCCTGCAGGGCAGTCCTCAGAATGACCTTGAATCCTTGCCACTTGTCAGTAACTTGCATCCCTCCTGCACAGATCCCACTGGCATATCTGCAGCTGGATTGCAGCTGTGGTGCCCACAGTCACTGTACCATCTGTACCACTTGGACTCACATCCTGGGTGCTTATTGACATGTTCAGGCTAAGTGGGGGAGAAAATGCCTTTTTTTACCTGTGTTAAAGAGCAGATATACTTTAAAGTGTTGGAAAGGTTTCAGAGCACTGCTAATGCTTCAAAACTGTGGAGTTTAACTTGTTCTTGCACTGAATAAAGTTCAGCCTCTCAAGATGACTTCAATTTCAATATGAACATTGTATGATTACCTGGAATAAATTAGTCTGCACATTACCATGCTTAGTACTTGGGAGCAGAAATGTTATTGTAGAACAATGCAGAGCACTATGAGAAAAAAAATGCCTTCCTTGCCTAGCTGCAGCATAAAACAGTAACTAATTTGGAAACTCTTTCCTTAGCTTGGAGTAAATGGCAATAGCTGAATTCTCTTGAGATGCATGGGGAAATCCAGCAGAGACATGGCTCCACAGGGAGACCTTTGACTTAACTATTTCTTGATTGAATTGTCTTAACTGCTCTATCATGCTGACACAGAGGTTGGGGACAATGGGGAGGAATTTCTGTCTGCTGCATGTCACTGCCCCCAAATTGTGACATGGCATTAAGGTTGAAGGAGGGGAGCAGCATATCCTCAGGAGACATTCAGCAGCTCTGCAACTTTGTTTTTAGGTTTGAGAACCATCTCTGAACTCCACAGGGGATTAAAAATCTCCAACACAAAGCCCGCATCAATTCAGCAACTCAGCGAGTTTTCTGAGCAAGCCAAAATACGCGTGCCCTGCTCTGCGCTGGGTGCAACGCACAGCGGGGCTGGTGTGGCTCTGCTACACCTCCTAGTGGACAGGTAAATGAAACAGCCCAGTCTTCCCAGTTTGAAGTTCCAGTCTGGGCACTGAAAAGTGACTAAAACCTTGCCTGTTGAATTTGCAATGAATACAGTCGGATTTTCTGGTTTAAGCCTTTCCCTGGTATTGCACTGGTGCTAATGACCTTGTGAAGAGATGAACCTCATATTCAACAGGAACACATCTTTCCACTGAGAAGAATGGAAATGATTCCAGTAAAATACTTGAAAACAAGAGGTCTAAAGCAGAGAACATTCTTCTGTAATGCTGCTTCTGGGAAAGTCAGGGCCTCCTTGCAGCAGAGAAAGCTCCCTCCCTCTATTCCTTCATGGGGCAAAATTTCTTCCTCTTTCACCCTGCCAGTTCCTATAAAATCTGTATGAGCAGCTCAGGGATTCTGAACAGCCACCTCCAGCAGTTCATGTGCCATGCTTCTCTTCCCATCATTATAATACCTGACATGAAAAGGGCAGTAGTTTGTCATTGCAATTGCTGCTGCTTCTGTCACCACTCTGCCATGCTGGCTTGCTGGTTTTTCCAGGGCATCTCCAGGTATCCCCCAGGAATTGTCCTAACCTGCTGCGTGGCTCTGCTCTCACCTGTGCAGCTGCATACAGTGTGCACACATCTTTGCTTGATTGCTCCTCTTTTTTGTCAAGAAACTTGAGCAAGTAAATTTGCAGCTTAGGAATGTCATGTACCATTCATTACAGAAAGGACACAAAGATGGAATAATCCATCTTAAGAGCTGCAGAGAATTTGCTGTTACAAAAGCTCCTAGAAGAAAGGGAAGAGAGGGATAAGTGAAGAAAATTTCTTTAAAATAATCAAGAAAGGCTCTCTGTTAGCCAGTGTTCTCTGAACCTACAGTAACCATAGTGAGCCAAACAAAAGGCAGTAGTAGTAAGTCTTATGTATCCTTGGTGATCTGCTTAAGCAACTTCTTGCTTTTACAGTAAGCCAAAAAAAGGGGGAACACATGGGTTTGAAGTCTCCTGCAGGATCTATTGAGTGACAAGAAGCCTCCTCTAATGCAAGAAAATGGTCTGGAATGTTCATGCAAAGCAGGACCAGGGGTGGCCTTTGGGATTTTCAGCAAAGGGCAGTGGGCATGGAAGGCTTTACTGCAGAAAAGACAACGGCAGGACTGGAGTTTGCATCAGCCCGAGGAGACTGTGGAGGTCTTTTTGAAGTGGGTGTATTTTAGGAGAGTCCAGCTTGGCAGGGAGCTCCTTGTCCTCTCCTTCCAAAAGAACCTCACGGGTGGGTTTGTGGTAAACAGGAGAAAAAAAGAGGTGTGTGGGACATGCTGGAATCACAGAAGTTTGATGGGATTTCCCAAGAAGTCGGAACCATCCTGTCGATGGGTGGTGGAACACCCTCTGGAAAGGGATACTTTGCTGTTGCATGTTTCTAATTGGCATGGACTCTCCCCAGGGCCAGGGCCTGGGAGCTTGGGATTTGCAGAGACATCTGGAGTAAGAGCCAAGATCTGGATCATCACCACCCACAGAGCACTCACACATTAATTACCCCGGACAAAGCAAGGTAGAACAATTGTGTCCATTTCCAGGTGGGAAATTGAGGTGTGGAAAACAAGAGTCTTTGGCTGTTGACATGATTTGCTGTACAGATGCTCCTGCTGATTTCAAGGAGGGGTTTTCTCCCCTCCTGGCACTGAATGGGCTCTGTTCACAGCACCTATAGTAAGATGAGCCATTGAATCCAGCCCCAAAGGTTCAAAGCCAGACTGATTTTCAGGTATTCCTCCACCCCATACTTGCCAGAGTCACCTCTCATAACCTGACTTGGCAGAGCAGTTGGCCTAACTCAGCCAAAAGGAAAAACACTGCAGTCCCTGGCTGGCTCCCGCTGGCTCCTCCTGCCCCTGATGGATGAGTGACAATCATTACACACACAAGGTTTGCTGACTGAATTTCACCTTTCTTTCTCAGCCTAAATAAAACATAAGAGGTCTTGCTGCCTATTGATTGACCCCTTGCACTAGGTCCTGTAGCTTATGGCCATCACATTTTTGCCACAAGTGATTTTGGCAAAGGTGTGGCTGCTCCACTTGGACCCTGAAAACAACAGACTGCATTGCTGGCTGTGCCCTGGCTGAGTGACAGCACTGGGATCCACTGGGGATTTAGGGAACAGTGGAAAGCTCTCCTTCCCATTTCCACTCGCTCGGGATCTGGTGCACAGGGTGAGTCAGGCTGTCCAGGGCAGGGAAGAACAGGCAGAATTGGTCCCCTCCTGGTGTTATTTGGCTGCTGTGGCCTGCATGGTGTGCACACATCTCCCATCCTGGACTCTGTGCCTGCAGCACGTCCCATCCTGGGCTCTGTGCACCCTCGTGCAGTGAAGCAGGTGTTCATTTAAACAGGTTACCTGCATGTTGGGGTTTGTTTGCTCTGTTGGTAATTGTTACACCGTGATAGAGCTTTGTGTTTATAGTGCAGCTTGTTTTGTTTGAATCACTCAATCCTTCCCATGAAATATCACCACTCCTTAAACACAAATATTTCCAGAGGCATACAAAGAGGAAGAATGGACATGGAACATCGGAGCTTTGCTTTGGGAAACAAGGCCTTGTTTCTGGACTTTTGATGGAATCTTCTGAGTATTTTTTCCCTTTTTTGCTTCTCTGAGCAAAAGTACCAGGTCACAGGCCTGTTGTGAATGTTTTTTTCCAGGAACTTTTCAGTACTTTTTGTATTCAGGTAACTCCAGCTGGATAGATGACAGATGAGAATGCTAACAGGTTAGTAATAGATGGGAGAACTGTGTCAACAATAAAGTCTAAGTCCACATCTCCATTTATATTCTCTCTAAGTCTGTAAGTAATACAGGTTTGATGCTGCCATCAAAAGCTTCCAAAGGCAGAATGTGGGTCTGATTTTAGGTCTTGCTCGTGGACAGTTTACACAGGAGCAAAGCAATTCACTTTCAGCCTCTGGAGTCATTTGCAGACAACTCCACTTGTGCTAACAAACTTTCCTTACAGGCATCCTTTACTCTGGTTCTGTGGCTGGCTGCTTGGCCTTGCAGGCTGCAGTTTAAGAGCCCTTGGCATAGGGATAACCTGCAACAAATCAGGATTGGAAGAAAAATTTCTTTCAGAGCAGTTAATAATCTTATCAGCATTATCAGAAGTATTGAAGGGTTTAGTCTCCCCTGAAAGTGTTTGATTTGTCATTATTTATAAAGGTGAATATGGAAGAATCTGAATGTCCATTTTGGCTGAAAAAGGAGAAAAAGAAAGGTCTAGCCCATGTAGTTGCAAAGAGAACCTTAAGACAGTGTTCCTGTGAAGTGAAAACCCCCAAATATATAATTACAGTTGGAATTGTTAGATGATAAAGCACAGATCACGATTCTGTTGATTTTTTTAAGGTTAGGATTCATCCAGGCACAAGTTAATACAATTGCTTCTGATCAGTGTCACAGCCCTTGAAGTAGCTGGTATTTGTTACAAAACATATTTTTCCAAGCAAGACTTTTGTCCAGTATGCATGCTGTAACCTAAAACAAAAACAAACAGAAAATCCCTTCTGTTGACTATATCACAAGTCAATCTAACCCCTAGTACCCCTCTCTTGTATTTCATTGAAATGATACCCACCTGTTCTGCTTTACAGCAGCAATAAACTGCAGCAATACTGCATTTTTCGTTTGTTATTTATTTATACTGGCAGCAAGGGCTAATGTTTCATCTCTCACCCTTCCTGGTAATTGTGATACAAGGCTCTTTATGGGAAGGCTCATTCCTGTGGTTTTATCCATTCCTAAGAAGAAAAGAAAAAACTCATTCATCAGTGGAATGACTTCCTGGTAAGATGAATGACAATGATTTTTACCTCCCTTTGTAGGGGGTTTGGAGAATTTATTGGCCAATGTTTGAGGAAGTCAGATTTTACATTTTAGAAGGTACCTGGTCTGGAATTCTTTGGTTTAGTGGAACAGACCGGCTTTGCCTGAGAAATCACCATTCAACACCGAAACTAATGCCCTGGTAAAAACCTGGGCAGTGTGTCTGCATGTGCTGAGTTACATGTTTGGGGCATGGCTCAATTACACACTGCTTGGCGTGCCTTGAAATCAAAGCAACTTCCAGAAGTATGCGTGCGATTTCACTGCTCCGAAAATCGCACGGCTGCAAGTAGCTGCCCTTCCCGCCGGGATGCGAGGCTGCAGCCGGTGCAGACACACCCCTTTGTGTCAGCAGCATGTCTGGGAAGGTGGGTGCCCGCGGGGAGCGGCTGTACTTCTGCTGGGACAGGAGATGTTACACGGCAGCACGGACATCTGCCAACACAGCCCAGAGCCTCTGTGGAGCAGGGACTGCCGGCTGCTTCGAGTAGCCCATTCTGTGGCGGCAAGTCGTGCAAAGTAATTATCAGTTGCACTGGGAGCCGGTGGCACTCCCGAGCCTCCTGGAACTCAGGATTTGCGGTGCCTAACTCGGCCCTCTGCTATCCTAGTGTGTGCCTTGGTAGAGATAGTGCAGTAGCGCACAACGCTGCAATTCAGAGATCCTGGGCCAGATTTTCTTGTCCTCTGCCTTGTCACTGACTTCTTTCCAGACCTGGTGTATTTCTGCTGGCACACGGGTGGGGAGTCACTGTGCCGTGTACATGATGGGGCGTACAAAGCAGAGGGAAGTGCCCGAGGACTCTGCTTCTAGCCTTGCCACTATGTAGCCTGGAGCAGACTGCTTACTTTCTCATAAGATTCAAATAACCAGCTACTTTCTTTATATCCCTAGCTGAAAAACCCTACAGAGATGCTGCACGTCATTAACTACCCACACCTGAGTGCTCCTGCTTTGCTGCTGGCCAGTAAGAAAGAAGCTGTTGTTCACCAGGCGTCTGGATCCTGAAGGGGAGCTTGAACAAAAAAAATCACATCCAAGCTCTTCTAATCCTGGCTTTGCCCTTGGGCTGGTGCCTGGGTGCTCTTATCAAGAGGCGTTCCAGGGCTGTTTTGCTGGCCTTTACTGCTTCCAAATACCAAAGACTTTTCAGGCTTATTCTAAGCAGTGCTTCTTGGCAGAACTCATCTGGCTGCTGATTCCAAGCTCACATCTATATGAAACATAGGGGTGGCAAGCACAGACCTTTGAGTGAGCTGGCTGGCAAAGGGAGAGCAGGTTTTTTAATCCAAGAGCAGAGTTTGGGGCTGGTAGATCAATTCTTTCAGCAGAAACACGTGCTCAGCTCTGCAGGTGAAAGCCAAACCATGTCAGGCCCGTCTCACCTTCTCCCCTCTCTCCTGTGCAGATCGAAGAGGGAGGAAAGGCAGATTCCCTGCCTTCCAAGCTGCAGGCTGGTGATGAAGTGGTGAACATCAACGAGGTGGAGCTGAGCAGCTCCAGGAGAGAGGCCATCTCCCTGGTGAAAGGCTCCTACAAGAAGCTGAAGCTTGTCGTCCGCAGGTAGGCAAGAGCCACAATCATTCCCTGCCTTTCTCCTGCCCTACAGGCCACCCAGCCATGCCCCTCACTTCTCCAGCTAGAGGCCAATGGCTTGGCCTAATCTTAGCACAAGCCTTGTTTTGAGCACACAGGCATGAGCCCACGAGCAAATGCTTGTTCTTTTCTCGGGCTCCTTTGTCACTGATATGTCCAAGGATGTGAAACACCCAATTCTCTTGCACTGCTCCCCTGCCATGTGACACTCCAGGATCCCTGTTTTACAAGCAGTCCCATCTTCCTCCTGAGTGCTTGGGCCTCCCTGCCAAAGGGTGACAGTTCTGTACATAGCTCTTGCCTCATTTGCTGCATGTTGTCACTATTGCTGTGGTGGCAGAAAGATTTCCACTGACCTTAGCAAGATCTGGAGCTGTTTGGTGTTCTGCAGGTGAGTGATAGAGGATTTTGATTCAAAGATGTTTGGGTCTGGAATTTGTGTTGTTTGGGTTTTTAAAACCTTAGTAGAAATGCTACCTCTGTGTCTTTTGCTGTGGCCATGTCCAGTTTCTTTCTGTGCCAGTTAAGTGATCACTGATCAGCTGGTATCACTCTATGGAGTGCTCTGTCCTTAATCTCCACACTTAGCCAAAAAGGAATCTGGGTAAAGATCAGCACAGCTGGGGAGCTGTCATTAAATAAATAAAATAAAAGGTGTCATTTTGGATCACTAAATTGGAACAACTGAGTAACATCTGAGTGGTGATGCCTGAGCTGGGCAAGTATGACCAGCTCAGACATCCTCCTGCTCTCTGGGCTGTACTTTGTGCTTTTGCTGGCTCTATTTGGTTGTTTAACTAAAACATCTTTAGATAACCTCACAGCAAGTTCTGAATATTCATATACAGAACTGTTACATGGTTTGTGCACCCATTGGGAGAGGAGTTGCAAAAGGAGTTCATTGCAATTTGAGTGTTTTCCAAAAATACACCTGGTTTTTGCTTTAAGCCCGTGGAGATTGTAATCCAACTGTACTGACTGAACAAAAAGTTTAACTCAAGCTAACTTAGCAAAACTGTGGAAACAGAACCTGTTTGTTTTGTAATGCAATAGTTTCTCAGCATTTTTTATATTCCCAAGACTTTTCCACCTGTTTTTTTCCCTCTTTAAAGAGTATGCAAGGGCTTTTGATGTTTTTCTGGTTTGGATTACTATAGTGAACATGAAGAAATTTGGCTTCATTCATCACCACTAGAAGGATCAAGCACATTAATTTTTACAAGTATTATATTCACATACCATCCTCTTGCCAAGGTACTTTGAGTCCTTTGTGTACATTTAAAGCTCAGTGATAATCCATAAATTTTGAACTGGAAAATTGCAATTAAGAACGAAGAGCCCAGCCTTCAGGTAATTTGACCCAGTCCCAGCTGACCCTGCAGTGCTGGCATGAAGGCAGCAAAAATCAGAAAATGTGAGGTCCTGACTGCTCTGTGGGCAGTGGGTCACAAGTTTCTCTGAATTTTCTCCATCACCAGAAGTGGCCAGACTCAGTACACTGGCCAGGGTAGAAGAAGAGATTTTCTCTCCAGTTCTTGAGGGTAAGAAGGGATAAAATAAGGGTTCCAGGGAAGAATGGTGAGGAAAGAGGTTCAGACTACCTTGATCCCAGACACGAGTTTAGCCTTTAAGCCTGGTAAAGGCTGGTAAAGCACTAACCTGCTTCCCACTTGGGGTCCAGTTTGGTTGGTTGGAGAACATGATATTTGCAGAACTACTTCATCTGAAAATGAATTATTTTTGAAATGCTTGTGATGCTGATTTTTGTAAATTTGCCATAATGATTGAATTGAAATAGAGTTGCTTGCTGCAAGTACCAGCAGTTTGAAAACTTCCTGACCTGTTTGTGACCTGAATTTTTCGTCAGTGCTCTCAGTATTCACAGAAACTCTTCCTTATGGAGCGACACAAACTCCCACAGTCACGAACTTTCCTTCTTAAAAGTTGTATACAAACAACAGCAGAGTCTGCTTGGTGTGTGTGGTTCTGGCTCTTTGCAGAGCGTGTTCCAGGTCAGCATGTTTCTGAAGGTTTAGCTGTTTGTTTTTCAAATGCAAACCTCAGAAGTTCTCCATAACGGTGTGGTGGTGCACCAGGCAGAAAGCACACATTTTTAAAACCAGATGTATTGTGTCATAGCCCACACAGCATAATCAGATTGCTGGTTAATCTTGGTTTTTATTTCAGGACAAAGGTAAGCCTTCAGTACTTAACGGGTGAGCCTCTCCATGTGTTACTGAGCAAAAGTAGATGTTACAACACCTTGCAGGCCCTGCAGACTGGCTGATGCAATCATGTGGTATTTCCCTTGGAATGTCAGAACTGATGTGTCATCATCAGTCTTCATCAACTCAAGTCTGATTGATCAGTGCAATGGAGGGAAAAGTGGGAATAGTTCCAAGGAAGGGAAGGTGAAGGCAAAATCAGGGAAAATTCAGGGTGAGAGGAAAAGTTAAAAGGCTAAAATAAATAACCACAAGAAAAATTATCTGTCTCACAAGGATATTTAATATTAATAAATCCCAGTGGTTTAAATTAAATGACCAGAGTATTTAGTACATGAGGACCACAGTCTGCCTCTCACTCCTGTGCAAATATCCTGCTGTCCCCACGGAGGAACTTGCAGGAGGAGAGGCATGAAGCTATGAATTTACACAATTTCTGCTTGCTCTGTTCTTGCTCACACACTAATAGTAGGGCAGAGGCAGAGAATGAGCCCCAGTGTTAAGTAAACCCTGTGCTATTCCCTAAGGATTCTTATTTGGGAGATGATTGTTGGACAGTTTTCATGGATGCTCTCTAGCTGCATTGCATTTGTCTCATCCCCAACTCAGAAACCCTTGGTGACGATTTTCAAATGTTCCGTTTTCTCTGCTTCTTGAACAGGGCTACTCACACCTCTCTTGTTTCAAAGCCTGTTCCCAAAGCCAGTCCTGCCTCTCTGGCCATTCCTCACTTGTTTTGCCCGTTCATTTCCAGGACAATGGGCTCAGATATGTGTGTGTTTGCTCATTCCTGTACCCCTCAGGCCTGCAGCTGGTGTGCTCAGAGGGACCTTGCTGACACTCACACTCCTTTGTGCTGAGGCCAGAGCCAGCTGGAGTGGGAGCTGCTCTGCACCCCAGGGAGTGACCCAGTGTGTCTGATCACCGCTGGCGACAAATGTCTCTCACCCTGGGTATGAGCACAACCAGCTTCATCAGGCCTGAGGAATTCACAGGCTGGTGCTGGGGAGGTGGCTTTGCCCAGGGTTTGCCCGTTTGGAACAGTCGGTGAGAATCACAATGGGAAACTGGAGAGACCAGTTTGTTGGATTTTGTAGTGGGAGGCTGGCCTACTGTCCTCAGCAAACTGCCTTACAGAGGTTTTGATACTCAGTTGATCTTTAACCAGATGGAGGAAAAGCTCTTTGTAAGCTACAGCTACGAATGAAGTAAGACTTAGCAGGTTTGTTGTGAAGTAAATCATTTTTTCCAACCTGTTTTTTTTCCTGTGGTTTCCTCTCCAACTGCAGAATCCAGGCAGAGTTGGATGCAATTAAAAAAAGACCCTTTTCAGTGGTATCAGTCTGATCTAATTGTGTTGTGCATGCCTTCATCAGCTGAAGATAAGGCTCAAACCGTGGGCACGGCCCTGTGTGCTTTACAGCCCCCAGAGTGGCCCGGGGCAGTTGCCAAAAATAGGTTTTTGCACAGGTCAGTGGGCAGGAATGGCTGCGGGAGCATCACACTGTTTACATGGCCGGACATGCAGCGTGTCCCTAACAGCAGCAATTAGGGCAGCCAGGCGTGGTGCCACCACGGGGAGGGGACCCACGGCCGCAGGGGACAAGTCCCACACACCCTTCCCAGCACCAACACTGCCTGAGCCAAGGCCACCCACTCCTCAGCACGCCGGGGGCACAGCACGTGGAGTCCTTCTTGTTGGGGGGACAGGGCACTGCAGAGGGATCCAGCCTCAGGCTGGGTTAGAGAATGCAAAGCTCTATGAAAATTTGCCAGCGGGACAGCAATGAAAAATGTTCTGCAGAGAATTACCAGGGCTTTAGGCCCTTGCTCTGCCTGCACCAACGTGCAAGGGCTCTGCAGATCTCTTCCAAGGTGTTGTTTTCAGGGCTTAGGCCAGCACAGATTGGGATGTGAGGGACTCTGATGGTGACACTTGTGTTTGCAGAGCCAGTGAGATTGGACAAAGCATGAATCTCAAACTAGCTGTGATTTAGTTTACCCCAAGATGCACATGTGTGCTCTTAGCAGATATCCAGTCATTCTGACACAAGTGACTGCAAGAAACCTCTTCAATTATAATTTATGTGGTATACACAATATTCTAGCAAAGATCAGTATTCAAGGTGGTTGATTTTCTGTTTTCAGTGGTAGTGGTTTGTGTCTGCCTCAGGCTTAGCAGTGCCTGCAATTCTTTTTCTTCTCATAGAACCTCAGACTAAAAATACAAGTCAAATAAAGGAGGGGTGGGGATAGAAAACATCCTCCTTTTCCTGTTGTGCTAAAAAACTCTACAAAAAGGAAGGATTAAGCTTATCCTTGGCTGTGACCATAATCTGCATGTTTGTTTTCACGCTTCCCTACAGATTCCCTGCATCACTTGTGTTGGGTTATTCTCTTGGTACATCCCTGTCCCTGGGCCCCCTTGCCTGAAGGATGAGACCTGGGGGGGGATGCTGGGAGCGAGAAGGTGCTGGGCTGAGTGGGCCTCCAGGGCCAGTGCTGCCTTTTCAGACAGATCTGGCTCTAATCAACTCATTTAAACACCTCAGTGGCAAGGTCAGGAATTAAACCCAGACATCCCGAATACTTGCACTTATGCCATAGCTACAGAGTTGTCCTTCGTTTGGCAGCAATTTACTATTACTAAGGCTTTAGGAAAAAATAGAGGAGGCAAGTCTTCCACTCCACCTGATAAATGACCCTGTGGAGGTGTCGAAGGGCGGGAGGAAGATGTCAGTACAGCTGACACCTGCAGCTCAGAGCTGATCCAAGCCCATGGAAATTGGTGGAAAGATTCCCACAGACTCCAAAGGGCTTTGGCTCAGACCCTCACTGAGCAGTGATTTCCCTCATTGACCAGGAGAAAATGGGCTATTCCTGGAGAGAGGGAAAGCTGCTGGCATTTTTACAAAAAGACAAGTGCCAACACAATTCTTCAAAGAAGTCTGTCAACTAATCCTTTCCTCTTATGACACTAATGTAATTTTGTACCGTATTTGACAGCGTGCCAAAAAATTGCATCGAATAAATGCAAGTTTTGTGAATGAAATTAATTAGAATCAGCATTGGCCCACACCCCGCTCTGCCGCAGCGCAGGAGCGCCTTCCCAAAGAGCTGCTCTGGGCTGTGCTTGGGTTTTGTTCCGTGCTGAGGACGGGGGGAACAGCAGAAAGGAAGGCTTCATGCACTTGGAATGTTTTAGACTGACAGCTTAGAGGCCAAGGCTGGCATTCGAGGGCTGGCAGGGTGGTCTGTGTCTGTCTTGCACTGTTTTATGTTTGTTGAGAACTCCTCCTCAGCTTTCCAGCATGCCCCTGCTCATGTCTCCTTGTGTCTCAGCTCTTTTGGAGTGTGTCTTTTTAACATTAAAAAAATGAGCCTTTGGTTGGAGTCTGCAGCTCCTCATGTGATGCCAGTGGGTGTGACCAGCCAGAACTCACCCACTGTTTGGATGGCATTTCCAAGGCCTGTACACCCTGTACCCAGGTAAGGAAAGGCCTTAAAATTTCCTTGTGTCTTGGATCAAACTGGTCAGTCTTTAATATCTCAAGCATCAATATTTTCACAGAGGAGTTTTCCAGGCATTCATTGAAATGTTTGCAGTTCCTGGCTCATTAAGAAGGGACAGACAGCTGAGAGATGAACAGAATTTAATTTTTAAATCTCTGGCAAATCCTTACTGTCTAGGATTTAATTAGCAACAGCTCAGGACTGACAGGCTTTTAAGACATTTACCACAAGGAGTAATAAATGTGAGGAAGAACTAGATATAATTTTTGAATAAAAGAAACTTTTAGGTCACTGATAGGGACAGTGGGCAAATGCCTTGGAAAAAGATAAATGCCAGCCACCATGAAGTGTTATCCTCTCAGAGATGTCACAGACTGACTGCTCAGCTGAAGCTGCATTAGGAACCCAGGAATTTCCAGCCACTGCCATTCCAATTTGCTGCTCCTCTCACCCAGTGCCTGTGGATTCATTTGCCTTCTTCAGGCAATAATCAACCTGGGGTTGGATTTGTCAGCAGGTGACTGGGAAATCTCTGCCAGTGCCGTACAAAGTACTTTTTACAGCGTGAATCTCCTTCTTTTGGAATTTCCCAAGGATTAGGTTGGGGCTGGATCAGATCACAATAATCTGAAAACTCAAACAAACAAGCATGTGTTCTCCCAGCACTCAGTGCATCGTTCACTATCTGGGATGGTGTCGGGGTGACCTTTAGTCCACAGGGCAAATACTTGGACTGGAGAGGGGTTCTGGTTACCTGTCCAGGTGCAAAGGGGTGACAGCTTCACTGGGCAGCTGCAGGGGAAGCTGGGAATAGCTGCATTTCCTCATCCCTGCTGTAAGGAGCTGCAGTGGCATGGCCCTAGTGCCAGGAGCTGACTATAAATGTAGATTTATAAGGGGTTTCTTGGTTGGGTGGCACTGATGTGGACGGATGTGTACGTGTACACAGCCACAGCCAGGTTAAATATTTAGTTGCTTGGCTACTAATATAAAATCATGTAACAAAACCTTTTCCTTGCTTTTCCTGCTTGGTCCAAAGTTTCCTCTGAAAGGGAGGTGGGGTCAGGAGAGGTTAATGAACACTGATGTAATCCTACTGATATAAATTGTGTTTGCCTGGATTTACTTCAGCAGAACAGATGTTAGGGTGTAGTGATTACTGTAGCTCCTTTACGTTTTTTATGAATGGGCTTGTACAGGTCATCCAAATCCCTTGGTTTTGTTTCTCCCTTACGGCTGGATGCATGGAATATCTCAGGCAAAAGAACAATGAAGAGCAGACACTGCACAGACAGTATCAAATGGTCTTTTATATGCGCAGCTCTTCCTGTGGGTAGAACAGAGCAGCCTAACTCACCCAAACACAGATGGACAGAGAATACAGAACTTTTCTTTTTCCAATCCCCCTTTCTTCAGCTTCCTGCCTGGCTTTGGCATTAGAAGGGAGGCAGGGCTGATCTTCAGTGCATGTATGTAAAATATTTTTAGGTAGGTTATACCTACATAATAAACCATAATTTTTTTCTTTTTTTCCTATTGAGAATGCGTAAGGAAATAAAAATCAGAAATAGTGGTTTAAAAATACATGTTTCAGGAGCTGAAAAGAGACTGTTAGCTCAGAGTTACCATTTAGGCTTTTGTGTTTTCCAGGCTTTTAAAAATGATTACTGTTGTCAGGTGAAATGTCAGGGGGTGAGTGGAGGCATTCAAGAAGGTAACAGCGTGGAAGAGGATGCTGTGTTCCCTTTACTTGAAGTAAAGGGGACACTGGAGTAGGGAAAATGTGGTGAAAAATATGGGAGAGAGTGTGAATGTTTTGATTTGACAGCCAGGCTTGAGAAAAGAACTATTTAGGGTTAAATGGAAATGCAATTGTCTGTTCTGTTTGGCTTGAAATGAACAGTTTGATCCTGGTAGGAAAAGCATGTTATTTTAATGTATTTAATGTATATTTAATGTATGTTTTCAGCTTTCTCTTGGATGTTAAGGCAGCCTGGCTGAGTCTAGAGCACCTGAACCTCCCTGGCTGCGTTAGGCTGACTTCCTCTGTAGCGGGATGGGTCCAGTGGGTTGAGGGCCATGTGCTCTTCTGTGATTATTTCCATGGACTTCATCCAGTGTCCACAGTCTTCTCCTGTGGCATCTTTTTCAGCCCTGCAGTCGATTGCTTGAGCTCCAGCTTATGGGCCAGTGAGCAACAGGGACCAACATTCCTGCTACACCTCTCCTCCACCGTTTCTGTCCCCCACCCTTACTCCCAATTACATTTTTCAATCGCAATTTGGGGAATGAACTTTGAGAGAAACGATAGATCATTCCTGGCTGGCTGAAAACACTTTTTCCTCGGACATAGTTTCTTTTCTCCTCTCTCCCCGCAAAACCCGGTGTCAGTTCTGAGAGGGGCCAAGCCCGAATCTGCGGGGAGCCGGGGCAGAGCTGACTGGCACTTTCACTCAGCGCATTCCCCCTTCGCTCACGGTCTCTGCTCCTGTCTGTCAGGCCTGCTGACGACTGCTGGGGAGGAGGGCAGTAATCCGAGCTGCCTGTGCTGGGCGAAGCTCCTGCGCCTTACCGCGGGTTTAGTGCCGAGGTGCCTCTCGGCACAGCACCTGTATCTGCTGCTCGCTGCCGCAGGCGCCGTGCGCCGCGGGCCCGCGCTCCGAGGCGCTGCTGCCGTTCCCCGGGCGCAGGATGGGAGCGCCTGAGCCCGGCTCCGGGGCTCCGAAGGTAAGCGGCCCGCGGGCGGCCACGGCACAGCCGGCCGGGCGCGGCTTCGTGCCGGGGGCGGCAGCGGGATCGCGCCGCGGGGCTGGGGACAGCGGAGGGCGGGAGTGGTCAGGGCTCTGTCTGTCCTAAACGTCACGAGCATCGCAAAGTTGAGAGCAAAGGAGTGTTCGTGCAGTGCCGGGGGCTGCTGTTTCGGCTGCTGTTTAAAGCGAGCTCGCAGCGAACGGTGTTGCGCCGGCGCTCAGGGTCTGTCACTGGGCGGCTCTTGGGCAATGTGGGCAAATCTCTCAGGCTTCAGGCTAGAAAAGTGCCAGAAGCTCGCAGGAGAGGTGAACTCGGGAGAGCCTCCAGAGCTGTGCAGCATGTTTGGGGCCATGCCCACCCTCGGTGTCCAAGGGTAATGTTAATGCCATGCACTTGGGACGCTGAGTCTTTGCGAGCAGGGGATCTGACTCACATCTGCACCACGATTTGTAGGGTGCAGTTTGCAGTTTTATTGGCTGGAAGAATCCCATGCTCAAGTTCGTGATACTCTTTTTGGCCTTCACCTTTTGTTATTTGAGGGTCGTTTAAAGCGGGTGGCAAACCAGGCTTGACAGAGATGGACCAGCCCCACAATCTGGGAGATGCTCTTGTTTCATCAATATGGCAACATTGCAGGGAGCAGAGAGAGAATGTGGAAAGGCTGGTCCACGAGAGATGACGACTGGCAATCACAGTAGCTCCAGCTGGGCCTGCACAAATTTGTATTCCTTGAAGACCTGTCATATATTGTACACACACCTACCCACCCCTCTAGATTGGTCATGAATCATAAAGCTAAGTTCATTGAACTTTGATTTGATTTTGATTCTTTTCTGACACATGAACTCCTTTAGTAAACGCATTAACTAATCTTTAAACTCATTAGCTGCTTCATTGCTGTTAGGATATTTTTAATTTGAAGTTTGTTTGGGGTTGTTTTATCCTTGACTGTGGGCCAAAGCTTTAGCTGTGCACTTCAAGGGAAATTGTAACTGGTTTTTCTTCTAAACTGTGGTGATCCAGTGTGCTTAGGGAAAGTTGTCAGTGCCGGTCAAAGCAAGTTCTAGTGGTGCTAGTGGAATACTGGAGCAAAGCTAGTGGGCATGGGTGTGTCCCTGAAGATTCCTGAGGCAGCAGAGCTGACAAGGATCCAGAGCATGAAGGAAGAGGTTGTTCCACAGCACAGATCCCATCGCCCTGCTACCTGGCCTGATGCCTACAGGGGTGAGCCTGTTCCCAGGCTGCAGCAATGAGAGGATCCTCTCATCTGAAATTTGAAGAGATGCATGAATTAAAGAGATTTGGTGGTCACTCCCTTCAAGCAAATTGAAAACATTCATCTCAGGCTGATGCTACTGCATCGTTTTCTCTAGTGTGCTTTTTATTGTGCTAAAGAGAAGCCTTTCGGATGCCTTCAAAGGGCTAAAGGCAATACCTCATAGAAACCCAAGTGGCTGAAGAATTACCAGATATTAGCATTTACCTCTGTTGCCAAAGCTTGGACGTTTCTTTCTGCCTTTCATAAATTACAGCCTGCAGGGACCATTTAGTAATAAATCGTAGCAACTTGGCTGTTAGAGGGCAACCCATGTACAGAGGCACTTCAGGTCTGTGCCAGCATCTCCTTTGTTCAATAAAAGTAACAGCAGGAATTTGATTAAAGACTGATAGAAAAGACAGGGAGGGAGAAACATAGGAAAGATTAAAGAAAGAAAGAGCCACCTGGAAACTTCATTCCTCCTTTATTTCTCACTTAAGCTCGTAAATACCAAATCTAAACCATTGTGTGTGTGAGAGGGAGGGAAAATTTCCTGCATGCCTGCACAGAAAAGACTGCACTTGCAGCCACCCAAACGACTTTCAGCAAAAGACAGATTCTTTCCTCCAACTTAAGGCTTGCTCCGTGTCTGCACTGGAAATAAAAGAAACTAGAAAATATTATTATCCCCGCGGTGCTTTGGGAGGATGGCATTTCGGAGGGTCAGGCGAGTGCCATCCCTGAAGGAGTGGCGCTGGATTTGGGCTGAGCCTTCCTGGGAGCGGGGAGCACGTTTCCCAGGCTGCCTCGGAGCAGCCCCGCAGCTCAGCACAATGCGATGGCCAGCTGCACACGGCCAGCCCACAGCATCTGCCCCTTTGTCTCCAGCATCCGTGCCGTAACACCCCCCAGAAAAAGGAAACCCCGGTGACTCCCGCAGCCAAATGCAAATGAGCCCCGAAGAGCCCCGTTCTGTGTGATCAGCAAGCGACAGGCAAGTCTCCTTCAAACGCCTCGCTGCAGAGCCAGCCCGGCTGTTGTTGGGGTGTAGGAGACCAGAACGCTGCCATTCGGTGTCCAGCGGGAGCGAGGGTGGCTTTTCCCTAGCCTGGCTGAGCCTTGCGAGCTGGGAGAGCTTTGCTGGGAGTCAGAGGCACGCTTTGGTTCCCAGGCAGGATTTGCAGGGCACAAAAGAGGAAGTCTGGGACCATGAACTCCCCGGCAATGGGGAGTTCAACCCTCAGCAAAGTTTTGCATACTTTGGGGGCTCTTGCAGGTAATCTTGCCCTGCTCCATCCTCTATCCGAAGTCTTTGGATGCTGCATTTGTNTCTTGCAGGTAATCTTGCCCTGCTCCATCCTAGATGGAGCCGCAAGGCAGAATCCTGTACCTGAAGTCTTTGGGTGCTGCATTTGGTGTCCCTTTTCCATACACCTGGACATCTGTGCTGCTTAAATTATCCTTTTCCCCACCTGCAACTTCTCTTCGTTCATCTTTACATTGGTTTCCCTCTGATCACTTTCTCTCACGCTTTTCAGCTGTTTGTAGCACCTGTTGGACAGTGAACCCTCTTTGGCCGTGGCCTTGGCTCTGAACTGTGTTCCCCTCAAGTGTTTAGGATGTGATGATGACTCTGCCTCTGTGCAGCCTTCCCCACCTCAAGCCCTTATCCTGAAGGCTGCTGCCTCCTCCATCCAGGGAGCAGGAAGATGCACAGCCCTGCATCAGGGTCTCGATCAGGCCCTTTGGTGCTGTTTTCTCACTCCCAATCAGACCACTACAAGGACGCAGAAACTGAGACAATGTCCAGGACCGAGCCTCCTGTTAGCCAAGCGCAGTCAGTGAAACTCTCAGGAGAGAAAGTGCCGAAATCCTGTATCCCGACAGGGTTTGTCGTCCCGCTGCTCCTCACATCCCGGCCCCTCGGGGAGGGGAGAGGGCGGCGCGGTGTCCCGGGGCCCGGCCGCCCTGCGCCGGGGCCGCGTCCCGGCGGAATGTGGGGAATGCGAATGGCATGCTTGAGTGGACAGCTTCAGAGCCCGGCGCAGGGATGGCTCTCCTGCCATCTGTTGTGAGCCCCGCGGGCCCATAGCAACAGCGGCTCAGGAATGGGGCTGCTGCTTTTTTTTCGTAAAGAAATTCTTCCCGGCCCTCTTCGCCGCTCCTGCATGCGCACGCTCATGAATAAGCGGGAACGGGGCTGGGATTCCTGCTCCGGAGTGATGCGTGCTGAAGGAGAAAGGGCTTTTTAGAGCTCAGCTTGTGTTTGATTTGGGGAGGCGTTTTTCTCTCTGTGCTGGGACATGGGCCCATGTGTGTAAGTTATTGTTAATTGCCAAAATCTTGTTCTATTCAAATCAAGTGTGAATCTGTATTTGCCATGAGGTCACTAAAGTCTCCAGTGGATGTGCAACCACTTGATTGTCCTCAACGAAACAGAGATCACTTCTGCCTTATTATTACAAATACCAAGGTTATAATTGATGTAAATAATCCCCACTGATTTGTTGTGCCCATCGTTTTCTTCCAGCCTGGAGCTCTTCTGTCGTGGCTGAGGGGTTGTGCTGCATCATGAAGTGGTGGGGCTGGATTCTCTGAGGTTACAGGTAGCTCAGCATCACTGGTGGTACTGAGAGATGCCAACTTTTATTCCAGGGAAGATTTTGCCACATAAGGACTCTGTCTCCTATTGACCCATGTGAGGCGGCGTGCCATGGGGAAGGGTTAGTGCTGAAAGAGCCTTTATTCTGTCATCAGGGGCAGGAACAGACTGTCTGTCAGTCTGTCTGAATGGTTTCACTCCTTCCTTTCCCCTGGAAATACCCTTCTGAAATGCCGATTTCTCTTCTTCCCACACCTTAACCTTCTTTTTCCTGCTGTCAAGCAACTGAGGCCTCATTCCTGCAATTTGCTCAGCCTCTCCCTGTGACTCAGCAAAGTGGATTGGTTTTAAGTGTTTTAATTCCCTTAAGATGAGGACTTCTAGGTTGTAAATTTACATGAGCATTTCCAGAGGTTTGACATGAGACATTCAGAAGTTCGGGGTATTTAACTTTCCCAAACAGTATATTGGTTTCTTTAGTATTCCTTTAGTACTTTCTTTCTATGCCTAACAATACAATAAAATAAATGCATGCAATAAATACCAAAATTTGCAGAGAAGCCCCCATGGACAAGAGAGAATCATGCAACTGGCAGTTTCATGCCCTTTGCAAAGAGATGTCATGAAGAGGAGAGGGGAGGAAACCCAGTAGTTTCCCCCCAGTGCTCAGGGCTGTGTTTGAAGCTGGGCACACAGCTACAACGGCTTGATCACAGGGAGGAGGGTATAATTTCAGTGAAAGCTGATATGTCCAGGGAGGAGGGATAAAACTCTCCCTATTACAGGTATTTATTATCACTTGACAGCTGTCAGTTTGCAGTAGGGGATTTGCCTTCCTGTCAGCTCTCTGAGAACCAGGTATATTTGCCTAAGGTTGTAGGGAAGGACAGAAATCCTGCTTTCAAGCACGGGTATCATTTAACCATGATAAGAAGGCAGGTAAAGCATTTCTTCTGAAAGACGGCTGTGGAGAACAGGGGAGTAAAGTCTTTCTGGCCCTACCCAGATGGGAAAAAACAAGTCATTAAAATCTGATACCTACCTGCTTTTAATGAGAGAAATGTTGTTCGAAGAAATAATCTCAGTCCTATCACCACCAAACTATTTTCAGGAGCCATTAGCCTTTCACCTCCTCATATGTTTTATCTCTTACTTTTGATCTCATTCAGGGAAAACGGCAGTGCTGCTGCAACCAGAGATTTGGGCTCTAATCAGGAGCTCACTCAGTCATAGCCATGCTCTTTGCAGCTGTCCTTCCCAGTAAACGACCCTCAAAAAATCATGGGGAGCAGGGTGGGGAAAACAGCAATTAAAATCAAGCACTTGGTGTCTTTATTCACGTTTAGTTCTTCACTGAGCCAGTATGGGTATTCTTGGGGGTTCTGCAACGCTCCCTTGCTCTTTAGCCTCTTCTCCCTCCCCAGGAACTCTTGCACAGCTGCTGGGGACAGGACTGTGAGCTGCCAGCCTGAACTACAGGCACAAGGCAGTTGGATTTTTGGCTGGAAAAAGCAAAGAGCAAGAGCCAGCTGTGGAGGGATGTTCTGAGCTGCACTGGGCAGTCACAAACTCTGGCTCAATTTAACAGTACCTCAGCATCTGCTTGTATGTTTGCTGTATTCTCTACTTGAAAGCTGGTGTAAAGTAGAATGAGATCCTTGATCCAGGCACAGATGCTCCCACCAATCCCTCAGGTGGAAGGGAAAGAAGCCAAGTTGGGTTGGGTTGGTTTGGGACAGTGGGATCAGCAAAGGAAGGCTGTAGATGACTGAGGGTTGTTAAGGTTCTATCTCATTCTCTCTCTTCAGTGTTTATCATGAGTTTTGTTCTTTGTACCATTCAGAATAGCATTTTAAAACAAAACCAGGAATGCAGGCTTGAGTCTGCTGAGACAGTCTGTGTCTTCTGGCTCATCCTGCCCAGGAACCCACTTCTCCCTGTCAAATGTTGCTGCTGTTATTGCTGTTCCTACGCTGCAACACATCTCCAGAGTCATCAATGTTCTTCAATATTTTCTGCCTCAGCTCCAACAAGTTGCATTGGAAGGTCTTTGATGCCGATTTTTTTTTCCTTGCATCTCTTTAATTCAGACAGGGATCCATTTTAATGCCAACCCAGTTTTATTTGAAAAGTTATCCATCATCAGTACGTGAGGATCAACAGAAATGAGCGAAAGAATAATGTGAATTATAAATGAGATATAGTACATACACATTTATTTTCGTGCTGCTTATCTGTGTTTATTTCTTCTCTTTATCTGTGGAAATCAAAAGCACCAAAAAATGCCAGGAATGCCACATTCCATTGAAGTTCTCCTGATGGGACATTGAGAGCAATCCACGGCAACAGCTGTACTGCCTATTCATGGTGAAGCAGAAAATTGTACATGGCCCGGGACAATGCCCGACGTCACTGACCGACACGGGGGCCACGTCTCTGGCACGGTGGGAACTGTCCCTGCGCTCCCCTGGGCTGTGTGTGTGCACAAGAATCATGCTTATCATATTGCTGTAACACAGCACTTTGCATCTAATTTAAGCAATACTGGGCCTTTTGTTTGTCTTGCGAGGTCTAACCCGGAGACAAAAGCCGTGGTCCAGCCTGAAGGTTATGAGACGTTACCAGACATTCGTGTTCACACATACACGCTCCGTCAGAGGAATTTATGGCCATTACCATGTTCTCTAATGAGTACCAAATGAGACCATTACATATTCACATAATTAGTTTGACAGATTTTCATTTAAATATAAAAAGACTTCTAGTCTTTAGAGAACAAAAGGAGGGGTTTGTTTCCAGGGCAGTTTTTGACTCAGCTTTGCTGGAGCAGGAGGTTGGGAGTGACAACTGAGGGGAGACAATTTAGTGTGAATAATTCTCAGCTTTTGATTTCATGTTGCCATTTCTTTGCTGCTTTTCCAGTTCCCCTGGAGCACCTTGAGGAGAGTTGTGTGATGGAGCCTTTCAGGTGCAGCCAGGAAAGCCCAAGAGTAATTTTTTGTTCTTGGATATTTGGGCATCAGAGAAAAAGATGAGAGTTATTTTTATTAATTTAGTTAGAGTGGTTTCTCTTTGGAATGATTAGCAACAGCTCACCAGCTTGCTCTGTACCTTTTCCCATGCTTTTTTCACACCTCTTTTACCTGTGGTCCACTTGTCCTCCAGGTTATTTCTCTTTTTGTATTTCTGTTGGCATCACTTCAGCTGTGGTTTTCCTGAATTGGTTGGAACATGCAGCTTCTTCATGCATTCATAGAGGAGCACTTGCTTAATTTCATGTCTGGCTTTTAGAGGCCACATGTTGGCCTGGTCATTTCAGCACAATGAGCACTAAACATGACGTGTTCCAAGCAGGAATTCTTAAAAGTCAGCATGAGGTGTCCTCCAAAGACCCATGCACGTACCCAGTGTATCCGACCCAAACCTCCTTGGATTATGGTAGATTTGGATTGCTCTAGGCTTGCATTATACAGCAGTGGAACTGAGTAGTGCCCTTCAGCCATGTAAAGTTCCTTTGGTTCACCGTGTGCGTCTGTGGGGCCACTCACCTTTGTGTAACCAGCCCGTGTCCTTATCGGAGCTGACAACGTTTGTTCCTACACAGGGCTTACATGCTGGGAGCCAGCACTGAGTGCACAGCTACTTTATTTACACATCTAAGTGCCTCTTGGATGATGCTGGTAAATTCCAGGACACTTGAGGTTCCCTGTGACATTTCAGAAAACAGCTTTTGTGCGAGAGGATCTTGAGCAAAATGCACACAGGCTCGGTTTGACACTTCCCAGCCCTCCCTTTAACTGGGTAAAGCTCGGGGCCCGCTTGTGCTTTGGTTTACTATGAATGTCCCATCCCAGGATGTGCCTGCCATACATTGTGCCCATCTGAGTAGGAAAAATTTTATTCACAGGTCACACATAACCACACTGTGGAAATAGAGCTGTGAACTTGAGAGAGCACAAGGTATTTTGCCACTTGCACTTGCTAAATTCTCAGAAGGGCCTTATGTTCATCACCTGAGAAACTCCCCTGCCTTGTTCTTCCTGGACTTTGCTGGGTAAAAAGGGACCTTTTCCCTGACCAAGTGTGAATATAGCACATTTGTGTTTCATTCAGGATCCAAGCACTTTTATTCCATGATTTTTAGCTCTGTCTTCCTTGTCTGGCATAGGCTTTTTAAAATGACGTCATGAAAAGGAGTTTGAGCTTAATGATGAATTAGTGCTATTGGAATTTGAACTGCTCTTGTTTTTCAAGTTATTCTTATCAGAGAGGCCTTGTTTCTGGAAGGAGAACAGCGACGGCTCCGTTCAGTAAAGCTGACAAAGCAGGAAATGATCACCAGCCCTTCACAAAATCCTAACTGAACATTTACTTAGAGCCACAATGGGAGAGAGCCAGACCCATAAATCAACCTATTAAACCTTCAGACATGAGTTTTTGGAACCTCTCAGGCATTTCTTTTTCCTGCTGCTCTTAAGAAGTCTTTTAAAGGCACAAGCTTCACGATGTCATTAAGGACATGAGCAAGTGGTGTTGCCCCAAGCCTGGGATCAAGGCAGTGAGTGACCTTACCCCTCCAGGAACAAATCCCAGCACCTTCAGCCCTGGGTATTTATTAGACATAAGCACAAGCTGACATGAAGTGCCAGTTTATCCGGCAGGAGAGGTGGTCATGTCTGTGTAGAAAGGGTGGGATTCCCTGGATTGTTTTAAGAAGGTCTGTGCTGCCTTTTATGGCAGAATATGAAGGTTAAGCCTAGCCTGAGTGAGTGGCTGAGGGGAAGCATCTATCCTGATCCATCTATCCAGAGCCAAGCTGTCATCTTTTCACAGTCCAGTTCTGCACCGTGGAGGACAAGAGGCATTTTGGTGTGTCTGAAATGGAGCCCTTCAATAAACCCTGTGTACACTGTTAGTATGTGGGAGCACCTCGTGCTCTGCAGAGACACAACAGCCCTTCAGGGGAATGTTTAGGGGCAAAGAAAAATACAAACTGTCAGCACTCAACATTTAAATTTGGGGGTAAGGCAGCTAGTATTCTTCCTCACTGTTTAATCCCCGTGGAAGATTAAAGGATAATTAATATCTGCTGTTAAAAAATCAGCAGTATCCCTCTTTCCTCACAGACAACATTAAACTAAAGGCCTGTAGTTAGATGTGTAAAGCCTGATTAGTAGGTGTGCAACTATTAGAGGGCCAGGATGTTTCATTTCTGCCCGTGCCACATGCTCACTGTGGGATGAGAGGCAAGATGTTTACTGCTGTGTATTTCCATCTCTCTGTCCTGGCAGTTCGTGTGACAGCCCTTCCTAAGGCAAGGGATGTTGTGAGGCTTAATTGCCATGTGCGGTGCACTTCGCAAAATACGCTGCACCACTGAAGGTATGAAAAGGCAATTAAAAGAAAAATATAAGGTCTTTCTGTCTAATTTTCAGAGGAATGTCTTTGTACTTTTGGTTGCTGTAACCACAGCCCAGATTTTCCTGTTAAGTAGCTGGTGAGAGCTGCTACTTAGAAAAGAAAATATCACCTTCCTCAGCTGCAGTCACCCAAGAATGAGCCTTTGGTAGCTAAAAAGAGGAACAGATTCTTCATCATTCTCCCTCCCATCCAAGGCTTGGAAGATGGGGCTCTGCTCACAGGCCCAGAGTATTCCTTCATCTTCCTGCTTCACCTCTGCCTCAGTGACTGAGTGGTTATTGTCTCTTTGGGATGGGGCTGCCACCCAGAGCACCCATAAGCACTACAAATGTGGCTCATAATTCCAGTGCCTCTGAAAGTATGGATAATAGAGACCCCAGGTTCCTGTAGCTCTCCCTAAGTGTGAGAATATGTAGGACACTGGTCTGCTCCTGTCATCAGAGTAGGCCCTTGGCTGAAAGTTTTGCTGCTTAACTTGAGATCTCTGCTGGAATTACCTTTTCATTCCAGCATTTTGCTGTACCTGAAGGTTCTGCAGCGCTTCTGAGCACAGCGCTCACAGGGTTCCCCAGGAATAAAGAACACATGACAAAGAACCATAAATGAGGTACCAAAAAGCAATTCTGCTGCAAAGGAGAACCCAGAGAAACTCAGCTTTGTGCCTTCCTTTATATCTTTCTTTGCAGTCGAAAATAAATCATAAGCCAAGGGGCTGGGAGCTCTTTTACAGCTCCTGGTGTGGGAATGGGTGTGGGTGGGTGTGGGCACACGTATTGCTTCAGGATAAACCAAAAGGGAGCTGTGCTGGGACAAAACCAGTGAGGAACAACTGTGGAGTCGGTTTGTGCTCTGCAAACTGCCCATTTGCCTCTTGGGCTGTTTTATTCATGATGTAATTTACATACACAAGGCCAGCAAGTCACAAAAAGCAAGTTGCAGCTCGGACAGGTCTGTCGATGGATGTCAGGAAGCAAGAGCCTCTTCCTCTCCCTGTGCTGTTTAGGAAGTGCTGGACTGACCCTGTGAGTGGTGGTGCAGCTTGAAGAGAACTGAACAGCCAGAGCCTGGGCATCAGGAAGAATTTCTTCAGTGAAAGGGTGGTCAAGCATTGAAATGGGCCACCCAGGGAAGTGCTGGAGTCACCATCCCTGAAGTGTTCAAGAAGCAACTGGATGTGACACCCAGTGCTATGGATTAGTTGACAAGGGGGTGATCAGGCAAAGATTGGACTTGATGATCTCAGAGGTCTTTTCCAGCCCAAACGATTCTATCATGACATTGCTACACAGCCCATCCAGCCTGTGACGAGTGTGGGTCATCAGGAGACCTTTCCAAGGGCTTTTGCCTCACTGACAAAATCGAACATTAGAGGAAAAAAAGGAGAAACAAAGGGATGGACTGGGAAATTCAGCAAAGTCCCAACAGGAGAAGTGGCTGCTAAAATGCCCCCATGCATGTCTCAGCACATTTTCCATGGCTAAGGGCTCTTCTCCTCCTCCTGCAGGATTACATGGACACCCCCTCTCTTATGGCTGCAGTGGTTCTAATCAGACGGTGAGGATTGCTCGTGTGAGTAAAGCTTGCAGGCCTGAGCTGCCTGCTGAGTGCTGCCCATGCTCCTGTTTACTCTTCCCAGCACTGATCTGGGAGATGAGCACAGTGCTGTTTTCCAGGGCCCTGAACCTTTTCGCAGCAGACAAAATGTTAATTTGAGCTGTGTCTTATGACCTTGTGACCCACAACATGCTCTGGGGTGAAAGGTGCTTTGTTCCTTGTCCCCGTTTTGTCAGAGCCTCTGAGGGCCAGGCAGTCAGATAATGGACACTGGTCCAGCAGTGTCAGCTGTACTTGGCGCTAATGACCAATCCCCAATTTCAGTTTTAGCAGGTGGCAGGCTGGAGCAACTCCTTTGCAATGTCCTAAATCTTTTTTACAAACTTCATGAGCTGGTGGATGCTTTTCAGGTCTAGTCCTGCAGTGCTGGAGTGAGGGGATTAAGACCAAATATTTACAAGTAAGCAAGCAGTGCCCTGCAGAGAGGTGTGCTGGATGCAGGAATCAGGACTCTGGCTTGGAATTATTGATCATTGTTATCTACGTGGTTGTATCTCATACAAACAGGTGGGTTAGGAACCAGCAGTGCTTGCTGCCATAAAAGCAGAGCAAAATCCGAGCCAGGCCCTCTGGCAGCAGGAATCTCCAGGTATGGCATCAGCCCAGAGGGCATTACGGGAATCTTCAGGGCTGATTCAGCAAGTCACTGTTTACTGCTGACAGAGAGGATTGCCTGGGAACATTTATTTTATTAGTGATATCTCGTGTGAGACCAGTTCTGAAAACCACCATTTTGCCAAGTGTGCTGGTGGGTGACAAACACCAGTAGCTCCAGTTCTGTGCTGGTCAGACGTAGTGTCACTGACCCTTGCAGCCTTCCTCTGTAGTGATCCAGACATGGGAGATCCCACTGTACTCCCAGCTCTGCCCCTCACCTCCAGGGTGGCACCAGAGTTGTGCTTCACCTTTGCCTGATAAAAGGCCTAAGAGCTGAGCATTGTTTTTTCATAATCAGGGTGTATGTAAGAGGGTCTTGCTTTAATTTCAAAGTCATTAACATATTTTCTGTCATGGAGCTTAACAGGCAGACATCTTTCATCTGACTCTACCCTCTGTCTGGGGGGGGTGAATGAGAATTTGTAACAAATGGCTTTTTTAAAGAATGAATAAGGGTTCCTAGTTACCATAAGCTGCCTAAGAATTCTGAAGGATCTTATCTTTCTAATGAAAATTACTCTGGTTTAAATCTGCCAGCTTGGAGTTCATGCTGTCACATTTCAGGTTCCTCACCAACCTTTGCTCTTAGGGGCTAGCGTTGCAAGCTGGATTCACTACGGATCAAATTTGCTTGTTGAGAAGATTTTTACTTTTCAGCGTCACTGCCATTCCAGCTTCCCTCCAGGGAAATGAAGAGTGCAGTGTAATAGCTGCTGCTGGGATTGCTTGCTGGCAATCACAGTTCATGCTGAAGGGAGGTGGTATGTGGTGATGCTTCCATAAGGCAGGAATGAGTCAAGTTTACAAGAGTTTTCCAGGACTGGTTGCCTTTAGGAAGATTTCACTGTGATGTGCACAGCTGTGCTGCTCTTCCCAGTTCCTGAGCTCTGCCTCTGGTTCTTCTCCTTCTCCTTTAGGCAGATACCCAACATTTTGCTAGTTTCTTCTTCTAGAGTAGGAGAAGGGAATGGGATAGAAACTGAAAAGAGGATCCTCGGGAACTGTCCCCACATTATACCCCAGCATTAAAAAAAACCCAACAAAATGCCTTGACTTGACTGCCAGCCTGTCTGTTTTCAGGTTAGGCCAAGCAGGATTCCTGATCAGGGCCTGATCTCTAACAGTACTGCTCACTTGCCTTTATCACCTGACACAAGCACAGGACAAGAGGGTGGTGGGGACATTTGTTCCCTAAAAGAAGGGGCAGGATTTATTCCCGAGGTCAAGGGACCAGCTTGCCTCTTTGCCAGGTTGGAAGCACAACCTTTCCGACCAGTTTGTCAGCTCAACTGTTCAGCAACCTGCTTTGTTTATGCTATAAAACCTGGCTCCTGCGTTCAATGTGGAGTGCCAGAGGGCACAGGAACAACAGAGCGATCTGCTTTAAATCCTGTGCTTAAACTCCATCAGGCCTTGGAGATTTAAAGAGAAGGTTTCTCTCTAGATGATAGATTTATTCTCAGTCACATTCCTGCAATCCCAGTGGAGGAAACAGCCTGAGCAAATGGGACGGAATACAGCTCCTGGGATGTGGCTGGAATAGCCAGAGCTCCAGAGCAAACACCCAAACACATTCTGCACCACTGGGGATTAAAGTCAGCCTGTCAGTAGGGCTTTAACTCCCTGCAGATCTTCCACCTGACATTGTCTTTAAACCCTTTTGGGCTCTATCGGAAACAAAGGGGAATTAGAGGGAGATTTTCTTTGAAACCTGAGCTACAGAGTTTTGAAGATGTCAATGCTCACCTCGGGCTCAGACCTGCAGCATCCTGCAGTCCCCAGCAGTCCAGTGAGCTGCTCCAGCCCTGGATGTTGGGAGGTTTCATTTACTCACGAGTACTGATGTAACCAAAGGCAAGCCAAAAAATCGTGATTTACGCTTCAGTCTAGCTCTGACCCGTCCAAAAGTCTGGCAATTGCTGCCCTCATGGTTTACTGGGGGTGTTTCCTGCAATGCTCAAGCAAAAAGAATCATAGAATATGATAGAATATGATTCAGCAAAAGAAGTGGTTCCCAAATTACCCGGTGCCAAATATTCTGGTTTGATCCAGCAAAGCTTTTCAGGTCATGATCAGCTTTAAGAGTGTGAGTAGTTGCACTGAAATGCTCTGGATTACCCTGGTGTTGGTGTTGGACAGCGGGCAGAGCCTTGCAGGATCAAGCCCTTGGATATAGGGGCCAGAGGCCATGTGCTGGAGGAAGGGAGAGGGGTCACTGCTGCCAGTCCTGTCACAGAGTAGCACCCTGGAATTTAGGGCAAAAGCACATTGGACTTTTTTGTTTAATGCCAGTCTGCCTGAAGTCCTCAAACTGTGTAAGCCAAGATCAACAAAGGAGGCTAAAACCTCTTAACACCAGTTTCTCTTCTTTGTTGACAGTGATGTCAGGCACAAAATCAAATTCTTTCTGGGTGTCAGGTAAGTCAAAGACTGCCGAGTGCCCCAGAAGGGGATTCTTGGGGATTTATGTTCCATCAGCAAGACGAATGATAATTAAAGCCTGAATATTTCTGCTAAGCTGGGAAACAAAAAAGAACCGTCTTAATTCCTTAAATTCCTCATGCCAGGCTGTAAAATATATTCCATTCATGCCTGTGTCTTGCTGCTTGTTCTCTCTGTGTGTCTTTCTTTAGCATTCAGCCACCTGTTTGTGAGCAGTGCCCTGCAGGTTCTCAGGGCGCTTTCCTCCCCGCTCTCCCTGCCCTTGGACGTGCTGCCTTGACACTGAGGCCTCCTTGTCTACAGGAGACAGTCCATCAGAGCTCCCTGGCCTGCCCCACTCCCATAACTTCATTCTTGGAAAGTTCCTGAGTTTCCCGGGTGATAAAACATGAGCAACATTTGCTCTGACCTGAATCATTTCTGAAGGCATTGAGCCCTGTTTTGTTATGAAGGTTAGTCAGGGTGGGTGGTGGGGCATGAGAATTCCCAGTGATGGCAATTCCTGACAAGTGTCAGAAAGTCGCTGCCTGCACCTTTCACGCCGCAGGATTGTTTTGATTGGTTTTTTAGTGCATGCTGAAAAGTACATGTGACAAGCTGAGGGTGAGAGACGCCAGCAGAACAAATTGGCACGTTACAAGTTGTCTGCCATGGCTTGGCCCCAGCTCCCACCAAAAGGGAAAAAAAAAAAAAAAAAGGAAAAGACAAAAAAATTCAAGCCCCAGCTCTGTATATACAGCAGCTATCAAACTGTCACAGATCACCACTGCTACAGCAGGGGTTAAAATAATATAATAGTAGAGTGTTTGCTGGTCTTGTAAAAACCTCCTGTTATTCACTGGAGACCAAACTCATGAATCAAGAGGACAGTGTTTAAAACTGTTAAAAAAACTATAAAATGACAAAAAACCCCACACAGTAAATAGCTCTGGAATGTTGTGGGTTGACTGTGGGATTTTTTTTTTTCTTTGCTCTGCATTATTTATCCCCTTAAAATTAATACCGTCTGCATGATGGGTGGCTTGGGGCTTAGAGAGACTTACAGAGCAAGTTCACTACCAGTTCTCAATTACTGTGGAGTCTGATTCTGTTCTCATTTACTCTCGAGTACCTGGGAAATGATTGTGTTTCCCTTGATACAGTATATGCAGGGCATAATAAAACCTTGAGTGTCTGGCCTTTGCAAAGAGAGACCTAGGCCACTCCAAATACTCTCAGTCAATTTATTTAGTTTTCACAGCATTTCTCCTGGTGATGACATGCTGTTACTCTGCTCCCACACAGCTCACAAGACCAGCATCACTTCTGACAGAAATTGCATTTCTCCTGGTGATGACATGCTGTTACTCTGCTCCCACACAGCTCACAAGACCAGCATCACTTCTGACAGAAATTTAAAAGCTGCAGGTTTGAACTTTGGAAATATTCAGTCATGTGTCCAAGCTTTAATAAAAAAGCCCAACACCATTTCCATGCCAAGCAGTGTTGCCTGACCAAACCTGGTAAGTGAGCAACCTGCACAGGACACTGTGGTGTCAATTCCCAGATCCATAGCACAGGTTGGGTGGCACTGGCTTTCCTCATGAAAATAATCATCATTTCCTGCTCAAAACAAAGCATGTACTTTTTAGCTTGAAATTTCATTTCCTCTTAAAAGCAGGAAAGCTTAGGAACAGGACCATTTAGCAGTCAGACACCCATCATACACACTGACTTGGCCTTTCCTGAACCTTCCCAGCACATTGGCAGCTCCTGCCAGCATGGCTGAAGGTCATTCTGCAGCATCTCTGCCATGTGAAAACAGGAAGGGCATAGCTAATACTGTGCCAAATTAACAGACAGGGTTTTAATTCAACACCAGTTATGGATGAATACTTGCATAAGGAATCCCCGGCCTGCTTTAAGCAAGGCCCCTGGGCAGGCACTTGAGGCTAACCTAAGTACCAGTCCTTCCTTGTGTTGTGTCTTGGAAGTGATGAATGCCAAGTTGCCTTCATGCCCTCTTTTCAGAAATCATATTGCCTTCAAAGAACGGGAATTTTACTGTGCTGCTGGTGGAAGGAGGTGGAATGTTAGATGGGAACCTTTGTGCCCTTTCACAACGTGAAGGGAAGGGGAAATGCAGCTTCTCATCTGAGTAAACTGCTTTGCATGTAGGTTGACTGAGTGAGAGTTGTATTATAAGGATGTTAATTTTTCTTTAGCAGTATGGAGAGCCCATCCAGCAAAGCATCTTGTGAAGGATTAACGAGGTCCTGGTTGGCATCCACAGGAATCTTTAATCCAGGCTGTAGCTGCTTTCACCATTGCAGCTTCAGAGATGGATCCAGGGAGGAGGGAAAAACCATACCAGGCTAATTTGAGAGAGCAGCTGGCTACCTGGCAGTCTAGGGACCATGTGTTATTAAAAACATTCCTGTCTCCAGCACAAGGCCTATAGATCTGTCCTGGCTGTCTGTAATTAGAGACATGGAGTGAATATATTGGTTTGGGAGTGGGATTGTTATTTGTACTTTCCTTGTTTCTGGTCCTCCTGTTTTATGGTGACATGTTTTCTGGGACGTGCAGAGGAGTTCAACGTCCAAAGTGATCCCCGAGGGAGCAGGTTGAAGATCAAAGAGGGAGCACTGCCCTGCTGCATGTGTACCCTGTAAAGAAAGCACGCTGGATTTCAGCACATGGTTAATGAAGCTGGAGGGACCCTGATCTCCTGTTACTGGTACAATGAGGAGACACAGCCTCCTTGCCTGGAGATGGCAAAATAACTGTACATTTAGCAAACACACACTGTACCAGGGCACTGGAGCTGAGCCTGTGATGTGCCTTCATTCTGCTTAACCCTGTTCCCCATCCCAACCCCAACTCACAGCTTTTCAGCAAAAGGGATCCTTATCTTTTTTCCTGTTTTTCCAAAACTGTGTGAATGGCTGAGATGGACTCTTTGAAGTCACTGGGGGCTGCAAATTGCTCTGTGCTTTGGAAACTCAGACCGTGAATTTCTGCACCTGCTTTTCAAAGATCTTTATCTATAAATTTAGCAGTGCTTCAGCTTCACTATCCATATGACAGGTCAAGTAATTCCTGCTTCCTCCAGGGTCAGAAATGCCCTTATTTGACTTCATGTGGATGGGTATAAGATACGCCTAACTGAGGCATTATCTTTCAGAATATAATAAGGTACAAAATCCTTTTAATTTATGTTTTAATGTACCCTCTAAGAGGCAATTAGTGGTTAACTTGATAGGATGGCACCAAATATGCACAGAAAGGTTATCCTGTGTGATTCTGTTAGGTGACCTTTTCTCTGCGGATTCTCTTGTCTGCCTTTCTCCGTGTTTCTTTGTGGTTTCTCTCATTTCTTCTGGCGTTTCCTTGTTAATTCATCCTCCTGCTCCTTTTTCATCCCTTTCCCCCTGTGGCAGAGCAGAAGCAGCTACAAAGGAGGAGAGGGATGCGTGTGACACCAGTTTTTCCCCTGTCAGCCCTGCAGTATCACTCCATACCAGGAAGCACAGGACTTTCCCAGGGCTGGTTCTCATTGCTGGAGGAGGAAAGGCAGCGTCTGAAGAGGCAGTGTCTGAGCCAGGAGAGATCAGGCTGTTACCCAACCACGGTCCTGACGTAAGGGCTGGGCAGAGAGCACCCCTAGGTGTGGTTGTGAAACTGGCAATAAAATTTGTTTCTGAGCTCTCTTCATGCGTGCTGGAGATCACACAGGGAGCTGATCAAAACCAGGAAAGAAGGGAGAACCACTGGCATTGCCTTGGCTTCTTTTTATTATCATTTCCAAGGAGCTATCACTCCATTGTGACACTGGAACACAGTTCTAAGGTCATCTCAGACTCTGGAAAAAAAGTGTCGGATGGGGCTGGGCTAAGCCATCACTCCTTTGTGCAAGCCTTTGAGGCAGCGCTGGTGTGTTTGAGCTTGGACAGCTCAGGGCCAGTGAAACACAGTGTCCTGCCTAAGCTTCAGAGCGATGGCAGTGCTTTTCTAGAGGGTCACAACAAGGCACCTCCTCCCTCCTGCATCCCTTCCGCTGTTCCTGCCCTGCTTTAGTCACCTGGCTCTGCTGTGCTGTTCTCATCAGCTCGGTGCCTGCAGCAAGGGCAATTACTCCAAAGCCATGGCTGGCTGGCTGCTGCCGAGCGCAGCTCTGTCATTAATCCCGCCTGCCTGTTAAAAGGGCGAGCGGGGCTGGCTCCTTCCCTCCTGCCCGTGGCCTGGCTCCCCATGCGCCGCCTCGCCGTGCCCGGCGCCAGCTGCGGGGCTGCTCCCGCCAGCGCTGCCCATGCAGCCCCTCCTGCGCGCCCTGAGCGACATCCTGGCCCTCTGGAGCGCGTCCCAGCGGTGCGTACCCGGCTCCGGGCACATCGCTGTGGCACTGCGTGCCCCACCCCGGGCACCGGGGCCTCTCGCTTCTCCTCAGCTCTCCTTGGTGACAGTGGGGAGCCATTCACTGCTGCTTGTTTTGCCCGCCTGCTTTGGGGAGGGACGGGACGCTCGGAGACTCGGTGAGCTGGGACGCTGCTCTTTGCTGTCACCTCTCATTCTCTCTGGTGTGGTTTGCTTGTTCTTTTAGACGTGAACCTGGATGGTGAGCACAGCTGGATTTGTTGTGCTGACAAAACCAGCTGGGCATTCAGCTGTGAGGCAGTGCCTGCCTGCCCCAGCCTGGGCATGGTGCTCTCAGCGGGCTGCTCTGCTGGTGGCTCCATATTGTGAGAATCTGTCTTTCTGATGTTTAGATGATGACAAGCTGATCAGAACAACATCTTATCACCTGGGAGGTTAATCACAGGTGGCACTGTGTCCCTCAGACAAGTCCTGCCTTTGTGTGCTTGGTCACCATCCCTATCAAGTGCTTGGTATTTGCTCCTTTTCTGCTGGTGTGTTTGTCCAGGGGTGGGGGTGAGATTCAGGTGTTAGTTGAAGTACAGAGACGGCAGAGAGATCTGTTTTCCAGACCTAACACTGAGTTGTCAATCCTTTCAATCCAATTCCAGAAAAAACTTCTTCGCCTTTGCATGGGTGCCTAAATAACTGGTGGCCCTGAGGATTTTTACCCACCAGGAGTTCGGGTCTAATGATACCAGCTGTGGAGCAGCCTTGTTTTATAGCAACAGACTATCTTATAATTTAATCTTGACCTTATGAAATTACAGGACACCTTCCTTTTCTGCCAGGGCACTGTGCCTGCCACTGGCACCACACTTAGTGCAAATTGCTCCAGGGTTTTGGAGGGGGTGGCCTCTCTCCTTCAGAGCAGATTGAGGGCACAGGCTTGTTTTCAGCCATTAAATGATGCCTCTTTCAGAACTATGTTGTCACGTAGTCTTGAATTCCTGTGCAGTTCCTGAAGACATCACTGTTCAAGTGATTGTTTTCCTTGCAGCGCAAATATCTGGGAATTAAGATATACATGGCTTGGCTTTTCCAAAGTACTTACTATCCATGACAATCCCAAGGAAACAAGGAAATCATCGTGAACTGCAGTTTAGACATACTTATATCGAGGCATTTTTATTTAGATGTCGAAGATTTGAGTTTTTACCTGTTTTATCCAACTCTAGGTTATGTCACTCTCTACCACTTGGAGAGTCAAGTGTTTCTCTTTTGCTATTTACTCGATAAGCGTTAAGTGCAAATTCCTTGACTTGGCCTCTTCCAAAGTAAATAAACCAGAATTTGTTTTAGTGATGGAAGCTAACAAGGGTTTAATTGACGTCAGCACAGGGTGAGCCACATCATGGTATCACAGCACCAGAGTTATGATGCATAGTGGCTCCCTGGGCTTTTCCCTCTGCCACAGCTGTCTGACCAGGAGGCTGGATACTGGGTGGGAAATGGCCAGTGCCAAAAGTGCCGCTGCAAAACTTGTGGAAAACGTGGATGGAACTGCTGCATGTAAGCAGGCAGAAAGGTTTCTGAGACTGGTTGACTTGCAGACAGTGACTTTATTCCTACAGGGGAAGCAAAACTTTATCCAACTGTACAAGGGAATTGAGGCACCTAAACATTTAGTCTGAAGTTTTGAAAGTTAAAAAAATAAAGGTTAGTTGAAGCGTGCCTTTACACATCTGGTGGGTGCAGCTCTCCTCGCAGGAAGGCGTTGGTGAGGTGTCTCTTTGAGGGCTAATGACAGGGCAGAGCAGTGGCTGTGGAACAGCCCCATGTCCTTGGAGCAGGCACAAACAGTAACTACAGCTGTGCCTGACACAGGCTTCACCACAGCCTCCTTCCTGGGTGTGCCATTAGGTAACTCACAGGCTTCTGGGGCTTGGGAGAGACTTTGGCGAGCTCAGCCTGTTCTGAGACAGGGCTCGGAGATCTTCCTAAGGGATTTCATAGGATAACACATGAATTCCTTCCATCAGCATCCTGACAATGTCTCAGACCGAGTTCCTGGCTTGGCAAGAGCAGTGTGGTCCAGTGGTTCTGTGCAGCTGCCAGTGCCAAATGCTTGGCATTTGAGGTTCCTCTTTTGGCTTTATTGGTTTGCATAGTTCCTGCTTGTTAAACAGCATGTGCAAGAAATGGAATTACTCTTCTTACCAAAACTTTGGAATAACTATACTCATCCCAAGTGTATTTCAGGTCCAAATTTGGACCAGCCTCAGGCATTTTCTTTCTCAATTGATCAAATAATGTTCTTCCTTTCAGGAAAGGAAAAATTCCAGTTGCCTTGGGCTCTTGTCACAGAGGCAGAGTCCATGTACATGAGGGACAGTTTTGACCGAGGACAATTTGACAGAACTAGACCAGGATCAGAAACTTTACACTTCTCATACTTTTGAAGCATTTTTATTCATTTTCCCTCACAGCATTCAAAAATTTTATCTCTACTTTTGGGCTGTATTTTCTGTGCTCTGGTAAGTCTGCCTTTCTCTCCTGGTTCCCCCGAGTAATCTCTGTCAGTAATTCAGTGTAAACCACCCCTCATTGCAACAGCCATTCTCGAGTAGCAGCAGCTCTCATGAGATGTTGAGCTGCTGCCTGGCACACAGGAATGCAACCAAAACCTCCACTGGCTTCTTAAACCTTTATCAGCCCATTAAAGCAGGAGCGAGCACTGACCTAGAAATGCGGCAGCTGCAGCTCTGGCCGTGGCTGAAGAGCCTCTTGGTGACCTACTTTGTCCCAGCCCAGAGCATCCTGCTGCACAAGGGTGGGTCCTTCCCAAAAAACCCATCAACAAATGCCTCTTGCTGCTGAGCTTTCAGGGCAGGCTGCAGCTGAAGGGGTTAAACAGCAGGAACCTTCCTGGAGCCCTCCTTTTTTACACCCAGCTGGTAGCTTGGCCTTATCTCTGTAGTTACAGTGGGATATACCTTGGACATGCACTTAGGAAGCCCCTGGAGGAATTGCCCAATGTAACCAGCGCACACCAGGTTAGAAAACTCTCTCCTGTAACTTTATTTTGGTTTAATTATCTTTCTTTGCTTTCCCATTTTGGTTTGTGTAGAGCAACAGTGACATCCATTGGCTTACTAGGTGAATCCAAAGTCCTTTACACACACCATATATTTACTCAAGGTGGAGGGCTGGACCAGAGTGTGTCTGAGAGATTACAAAAAGCTGAATCCTCTGAACAATTGTTAGCACTGCAGGAACAACCCAGGTAGGGAAAAGCGCAAATTTGCTTCAGCTTATTCACTCATGATAATGTCTAAAATGTAAATTGCTACAGTAAAAGTCTGTTCTATTTTTAAACTGCATCCTTCCCTGAAAAAAAGAAAATTAGTAGTGATTGTGGGGGAGAAAATGACATCCAGAGCATTGTAAAAAACCCAGTGAATGTAAGACTAAAAGTTTGAAATAGAGGATTCAGTGATGGAAAAGAAAAAAAAAAAAGAAACAAAACAAATCATTCATGTGAAAGGCTGATCTGGAGAATTCTCATTCCATTCCAAAAAACCTGAAAACAGTTCAATTTCTTTTTAACCATGTGAGTGAATCAGTAGACGTTTCCTGCAGGTATTTCATTGAACACAAGCAGTGTCTGCAGTAAATTTTTGACCAGCTGTGGTTACAGTCCCACTCCAATGTCCAACGCCTTGACCTGGCAGGGAGTCCCTGTGAGAAGGAGGATTGAACTCTGAGCCATGGGCCCAATTTTGTTGCTCCACAGCCCAGGACAGCTCTTGGGGGTTGTGTCTGCAGCCGGGTGCAACTTGTCCTTGTGACTAGGATACCTGGGACTTGCACAGGCAGCACAGGGATTTTCCCTAACAGCACCACCAGAGATAGAGGAAAAAGGGAGTTATGCTGATTGACACCATCTGATTCGGGGTCTGGTTCGTGGCTCTTAATTAGAAATGAAATTGTAAGTGCTCTGCAGAGCAGGCAAACTGGGGGAAGCTACAGGTGCTCAGCAAAAGGTTTTCCATTCCATTCAACAGCTTTGGGGCAGGCATCATGTCCACAGCACCTAAGAGGGATTTTCCCTTTATTTAGACTTTTCATTTCCAATGGGAGAGCCCATGAAACATTCCCAGCTGGTGCTCAGTGTATTGGGGAATTTCAGGCTGCCCTTTGTGGATATGTGCACAACAGAGCAAAGGGCAAGTTCATGAAGAAGCTTTGCCTCCTATCCCTGCAGACTCCAACACACTGGAAATGCTTTCATCCAGTTTATGTGATTTCAGCCCTCAGAGTCTCTCTGCTTTATCTTCATATCCCATTGCTTGCCTTTGGCTGGCTGACAGCTTGAAAATGTTTCTTCTTGGTATTTCAGACACTGACACGTCAGTCCAGCCAGAAGTCTCCCTTTGGAGACCCTCTCTTCTCCCTGCCTGCCTTTGGGGACTTCTCTGTGGAGATTTGTTGATGCATTCCTTGCTTTCCCTCCTCCCTCTGAAGTGCCTCCATGCCTCTCCATGGCTGTATGTCTGCAGCTAATGCCAGGGCACTGTTGCTGTGCTTTCGTGGACTGAGAGAAGAGCACATCATTTTTTTTTTTTAATCTCTCCTAGTCATTCTCTGGCTGATCTCTCTCTTTCCTCACAGCTGCTTTGCAGGTTAGCTCCACACAGCATTTGGATTTGCAGGGCCTGATCTTCCCAAGCCCTTACCAAACGCTGGAATTCCCCTGGGTGTTGACTTTTTGGTGCCTGTTGAGCTCCTTTTCTCATTCCTGCAGTATGTGGTTTCACGGGGAGTGGCTGGCCGTCGGCTCGAGTTCCTTTGACTATCCTGTGTATACATTTTCCATGATCAGAGAGGGAGGCCGGCGGATAAAATCCCGCTGTTTGCGGATAACAACGGATAAAATTGCTGTGCTAACAGAATTTGCATGGCACATACGAAAACAGCCCCATTCATACCCTTCTGTGATGGTGCTGAGTCTTACAACTGCTTTGAAATCTGAGGTGAGCTCTGGCTCGATTGCATAAGGCACCGGCTTGGCCACGGCTTCCCACAGGTGCACTGGACTTACCTACCCCTGGTCAGTCTGCCAGCAGCAGGAGGGCGAGCACAGCCTTCCTGCAGAGCTCCCTGCATCCCGGGGGAGGTTACAGGGGAGGAAGTTGCTCATGGCTGCCTTGTCTGCAGATTTCCAAAGATGGAAGGGGATGCACTGTATTTGCACACCCGAGCAGGTTTAGCCTTGTTCTTACCCATACAGTAGGGATAATTCAGCCAAACACAACAAACATCTGAACTCCTCTGGGTAAGGAATAGGCCAAAAAGGTGGGCTGCTTTCCAGAGAAAATGCTGGCATTTCACTGAAAAGCAGAATCCCCCCAAAGCACAGTTGTGTGTCTGGGGACTGCACCGACCAGTTAGTCCCTGCGAGGCCGGCGTGCAGTCAGCCCTTCCGGCGAAGACAAACAGGGTTATCTCCTCGAGTGTGCTTGGAGCTGCCATGAAAGGGAGGCTTTCTTCCCCGTTTCCGAGAGGAACCAGGGTGGATGCTCTCCTATCACATCGGGGCCTTGTTGTGCCTGCTTGTCCCCAGTTAATGACATCCGGTGCTGATTACTGGTGTCACAGTAGCTTCCAGCACTGCCCGCTCTGCTGCTTGATTTTCCTTGTGCTGCTACACCAGATTGCTTTACTTTGGAAAATTCAGCGTGACCTGGGATCTTGCTGGGAGTTTCTCTAAGGCTTTCCTGGCTGTCTGAGGTGGCATTTCTCTGCCCTGCCTGGGTTATGGTGGGGCCAAGTCCCTGCCTTGGGCTTTCGTGGCTCTGCTGTGGTAAAGGAGAATGGCTCCCAGTGTTTCCTCGCTCTCACATGCTGGAACTGTTTGCACATTTAGAGCAAGTAATGCTTTATTACTGTTTACATGAAAGGAGGAAGGCAAAATAAATGAAAAAGAAAAGGAGAGTGAGAACATCTTGTGAACCTGCTGTTCTCAGATCTCTCCGATAAGGACAGTTCCAAGTGCGTGAGAAGTTTCCTACTCCAAGATTTATTTACTTCTGAAAGAAAAGCCACCTTCATCTCATTATTTTATTTTCAATACAAGTTTTAATTTGGTGAGAAAATATCTTCCCCTTAAAGAACCTATTCTGCCTCATTAACTCCTATAAAAAGCACCCCCCCCAAGCTTGAAATGTTTAAAGAAGCATAAATTACGGCTAAGTTTGTTGTTTGCCGCTTTAATCAACAAACAACCTTAAAAAGGACTCACAAAAGGTTCTGTAAACTAAATTTATTAGTGAACAGGAAAACAAGCCCTCAGCTGCAGCCTCCTCCTCTTCCCAGCCTCCTGGATTTGGAGGGGCGTGGGTTTTTGGAGTGACTGGTTTTGTTTATAGTGTCTTATTCTCTTGGGCAGGTTCTTGTGGTCCCATGGATCTCTGTCAGACTTTTGTGATGCAGCTGAACACAAGTGACTTGGGACAGTCTGTTAATTAGGTCTTCAAAGCCTTCTCCCTTTTTTCTTCGCTGTACAAATGTCCTTTTTTCCTCTTCCCTAAATCTTTTTGTCAGTAGCTCAGAAGGAAAGAGTTTTTTTGTCACTGCCAGAGAAAACTGCCGTTCTCACTGCCTTCCTTTCATCTCTCTGGGATGTTGGAGGAAAAGTGGATTCACATCTATTTACTGCACTTTTGCTCTCCTTGGAATGTTTAGGGAGCCTTTTACTGTTTCCTCTTTACGCTGTGGTTATGGTGTAGTTCTCCCTTAGGGATATCTCCATGCACAGAGGGGTGCTCACAGTGACTGCGGTACCAAGAACCAAGAGGAAACTTAGGGGCATAGTCTAGAAAGTTTCAGTGCAGAGGACAGGATAGTTGAATAAAAACTTTGGGAATTAACTTCCCTGAGCTGGCACATGTGAATGTGTGATTTCTTCCCAAATTCCCCTTAGAATTTCCTCATAACAGTGAACTTCCGTAGAAGCCTCTTGCATCCAGACCCAGTTCAATCTTAAACTGATTTTTCATTGGGTTTATTTGGGTGAAGTCTTCATGAGGAAATTTAATAATGGGTTTTATTCATTGCTGCAGGATTTGGACTTCCTCACTTAATTTTTTTCACAGCTATCTTAAATTCAGTCTGAGATATGCAGAGTAAGAGAGATCCAATAAAAATCTTTTTTGTTTACTGGAAAAAATGGCCTTGACCCATTAGAGAGCGATTTGATATTTATCTGAACACCTCCTCACCTTCCAAGAGTTAATTTGACTTGGAGATGAGCCAAGACAGGGAGTTTCTGTAGACTTCTCCCAGCTTTACAGGCTTGGATTCAAAGAGTCCTGGCTCTGAACAACTCATGGTTCAAGTTTTCCAAACCAAAAGGCAACTGGGCACGTTTTGGAAAACTGGAGCCTCCCTGGGAGTTCTCTTCCCCCCTGATTGATGGCCCTGGCTCCAGCCCCTCCGTGCTCTCACTCTTCACGGTCTGTGGGTAGGTTAGCAGTGCAGACACTCCTCAAAGGAAATCATCCTGCAGCCCATAGTTTATCTCAAAACCCAATTTCCTCTGTCCATCCCACACCTTCCCTTCCTCCCCCAGAAGCCGTGACGGGGGTCTCACATTTCACACCATCCTCCTGAACAAATGCAGGATGGGCCCTACTGTGCTACAGCATCTGCAGTGCCCAGCAAGCCAGGGGCACGAGGAACAGCCACAGGACAGGTTCCTTTGGGGCTGTTTCACCTTTTCTTTTCATCCTTCAAATAAGGATAATAAGAATTTTCTCTGTCTCTGTGAGCCAGCCATATCCCAGCCCTGTGTTCAGCAGCTCATGTAGCCAGAAGCAAGAGGCTAGGAAAACAGGGAAGTGTGGGATGAGGGGGATCCAGGGCCACTCTTCCAGAGCCATCACTGTGGGCATGTGGTGCTCCTCCCCCTCATAGCTTTATTTAAACAGGAAGAGGGAAGCTTCCTTGGTTATCCCATGCCCCCAGGAGCACACTGTTCACTGGGCATCCAGCTGCCAGGGTGGAGAACAGGAACACTGCAGGAGTTTTCGTGGTGACTAGAAAAAAGTGAGAGAAAGGACTCCTTCATGAATGCCTGAGTCCCTTGGTTCCCCACAGCAGAGATATTCCTGTCTTCTCTGGGAAGGATGGGATGTGATGTGCATAGTCCTAGGGCATCTTCATCTGCTCCCAAGGCAAACAGAGCCAATGCCCATCACGGAGGTGTGTGCACAGGGTTTTTAGGCTCTCTGCCCCTGTTCCAGCCCAGCTGGCTGGCTCTGGAGCTGATGGCAGCTGTTGTGTACGCTGCCTGTTTGCTGGGACATGGGAACTGAACTGAAACTACCTGCGTGCTTTTGATGCAGGTGGGAGAGAGCAGGGAGATGGGCAAAGGCTTCACTGGACCTTCCAGATGCCAACTCCTATCTGTCTCAGCCATAATTCACTCTGCTTCCAATGCAACTTGCTGCAACTGGGAGACACAGGTCAGGAATCCATCTGGGCACTGCAGGGTCCAACTCTGATTTCTTCAGGTTTTCTTTAGTCCAAGGACAGCTGTTTTCAAAGCAGTGAGAACACCAGCAGGACAGAGGAGAAGTTAGAAGAACCCATGATTGTCTATGACCTCTGCTCTTGAGCTGAAATGGCAGGAAACTGCCATGGGAAGCAAACATGAAGACACCAAAATCCTGCAAAAGAAAAAAAAAAATTTAAAAGGCCCTCTTAGTCCTCCCCCTGGTTCTCGCCCCTTGCAGGATATGATATTTGATACTGGTGTCACAAGAGTCACCTGGTGGAGAAATCCTGCTTAGTTACAAACATTCTTTCATTTTTCTGTATGGAAGGGCTTTTCCTTCCAGAATAAGCACTGAAGGGCATGTAGGCTGGTCCTGCTGGAAGGAGTTCTGGAGATAGTTCAGTAGGAGCTGAGCTGTGCTGTCCCATACAGGACATGCCATCTGGGGCTGCTCCACCTGAACAGGGAGCAAACCCTTCTCTGTTGAAGCGGGATCAGGAGGGAATTGCACAAAGGCCAGGGTGTGACTGGGGGGGGGTTATCTGTGTGGGGCCAGGGAGGCATTCCAGCCAGGACACTGGCTCGAGGTGAGCTGTGCATGGGAACCCCTCTGAGAGGTGGCTGCCGTGAGCCAGAGCTCCCTGCAGCACCTCAGCTCCGTGGTGTGGGTGTTTGGACCCATGCCTGATCAGTCTGGAAGGGAGGCTGTGCTCACTGCTCCAGGGCAGCACGAATGGAAGTTGTACAGAAGGTTTCGTTTTGTCAGCACTATGTGCTTGTTGTGATCCCTCCCAGTGAATTCCCACTTGGATTAGCTGCCTGTCATTTGCCTCGGGGCGAGTCCCTGTGCTATCCTGAGTGCCATCATGCTTCAGTAAATAGTCCAAGGTTGTGGGGAGCCTCAGGTTTATGCTACGGGTGGTAATGTTTTTGTTGTTTTTATCACAGCAGGACAAGCATTCATGGGTTTTTATGATCACATCCCAAACCCGGACTTTGTTTCATGGCCTGCTAATGTCTGTGACCCTGTTTGCTGCTCGGTATCTTGCCAAATGGCTGGCCAAGATGCAAAGTGCACTTAAAGCGTTTAGAATATCAATAAAACCATCTGGAGTCATTTCAAGGAGCAAATTATTATCGTGGGTTCTTCTGGGTCCTAATGGACTGATCCTGAGCAGGTGACATATGCTGCTTGTGCTGGTGTGGGAATAGACAGTGTTCCATGTAGCTTCCCAGTCAGAGAGGGGAGAAGTCACCTCTCCTGTGGGAGGGATGATAGCAAAAGCCATTCCTCCAGTGGGTGACATCTGCACAGAGGAGCTCTGCTGGCAGCAGGGTCGCCCTGGCTGGTGGCTACAGACACGGGCTCTTGAGCTGGGTGATGGGTGGGCTCGGCTTGGATCAGGAAGGGCATTTTGCCAGGCAAGGGGATGGACAGGAAGGCAGGCACCCCCTGAGTCATCCTTATTAGCAGGCTGTTTAATCCTGCTTCCCAAACCTGCCCTTTTGTGTCACAAGACAGTGATCTAGAGCTGTTGAAATTATTAACCCATCCTGATGACACATCCCCTCAGGCACATGCACAGGAGGGCTCTGTTGTTGTCCTGGAAATGTCGCTGTGGCATCTCAAAGCCATCGCCAGACAGGTGTGTGACACCACCCCAGGTTTTACACAGACAAAACATCCTCCCTAGGAAGCACAAGTGAAAAACATACGGGGAATGGCCCTTAATCTGCTGAGAGAGGTGCCACCTCATGATGGGTTCCATCATTAGGACTCAGAAGTAATGCTCACTGCCTTTGTAGCCTCACCTCAGGTGTTTTTTCTGCATCTCCCACGCTGGTTTATCACTATGATTTCTGCAGCTGATGAACAGTTCAGGCTGCTGATTATGAGTGTGCAGGTAGGGAGAGAGACATCAACATGACAAGTAGCACTGGCTGAGCATAATTTCACCTGATACAGATGCACCACTTCAATATTTTAGTTCAAATGAGACCAACAGGAACCATTTTAAGCTAAGTCAGAATAAAGTTACATATAAACAGAAGTCAAATTATCTATGTAACACATTGTGATAGCTTAACAGTGGGTGAACAAAGGGCTTCAGGGAGGCCAGTGCCTCTTGTGAAGAGCATGTTGGGAGTGGGATTCTTTCTGGCTCAGATTAAGATCCTATCCCTATCCCTCACTCTAAAAAATATCAGTCTCTTTCGATGTAAAATGGGGATATTTTGGGGTGATGTTTGGATATTCCTGGATAAAAGATCCATTATGGGCCAGATAAGAGCCCATTGTGAAGAGCAACTTTTCCAGCATCTCCTTCAGTCATCTCTTTGGGTTCAGAAGGTATTTTCTTTCCTTCACATTTCCCCACTTGCCATCTTCATTCTGCATGGCTCTCTGGTGCTGCTTGCGGAGGAGTTTGAGTTCAGGGGTTGTTATAGGAGCAGGCGCTGTGTTGACATCGACGTGCAAATCCAAAAAAGAGGGGTGAGTGTGGACCCACCCCTTGAGAGGAAACAGCTACCAGACAAAAGAAACGAGAGCCCTAAAGGAGGCTAGAGCAGAAGGGGAGAGGCAGGTGTTTGGCATCAAGAGGGCAGGAAGGAGGGTGGCAAGTGGCAGGCTGGGAAAGCAGAAACCGATTTCATTTCACCTGCAAAGTCTGTCACCACTGGGAACGGGAAAATGAAATCCTGCGGTCTCCAGCCAGGAAGACTTCCACACCACCAGGTCTGGCCACTTGAATTCCTAGGCACAAACCAGCTTGGCTCAGTAATAGCACCGTGCTTGTTTCATGCCAGCCGAAAGCAGGGCATTAGGAGTACAAATTCCTACTTGAAACCTGAACTCCTCGTGTGTAACACAAATCAAGAAGGGTTTTCTTTAGTTTTTCACAAGACGAGAAATGGAAAGGGTTTATTTATCTTGTCTCTGCCTCTCATATTCCTTTGTGAGACACAACAGTTCAGCTTCACGTAGTTTTAAAATTAATTGAATACCGCTCATTTGTTGGTGAAATGCCCTGTATGAAACGAACCTAGCAGGTGACAGCAGACGCTGTTAAAGCCACCAGGGCAGTAACGTGGCTTTGCTGTGGCCGTGACACTCGCTCCCGAGGCAGGAGCTCAGCGGGCAGTCGGAAGCACCCGCAACGGCCTCTGGTTTATGGGAAGGTGCGAGTGGACTTTTCCAGGGACAGGGGAAGAGCGGCAGGGCTTTGGAGGGAGCCCGGTTCTCTGCGGTCCGCGCCCGGCCGGGAGCTCAGGCGGAGTTCGCGCTGGCGGTGCGGGGATGGAGACGCGGTGGCCGGCCCGGGGCGGGATGGGGGAGCT
>VYXF01005273.1:330288-364084 GCA_013397295.1 Polioptila caerulea | reverse complement strand
CTGTCAGCACCAACCTCTGTTTGCCATTTGATTGTCACTTAATGAGTGAGGTCTGTCAAACTGAACACAAAGAACAGCGTTTCCTATGTTACCCAACATTTAGAGTTTATTTGTATTGTATTGTATTGTATTGTATTGTATTAGTTAGCATCATTCAGATTGATTACTTACTTGAAAGAATGATACAGGTGTGAAATACGGGGTTATTCCAGCTAGATCAATTACAAGTAAAGCAGGGTGGAATTATTTTTCAGCATCAGGCAATTTCAGCCATTTAAAGATAACTGTGCCCATACATCCTACGTAAATGAAATGGAGCTATGTAATTATCATTCCCCAAAAGCTTCAGAGGCCACTCTATTTTGCAAACTGTCAGAGTGCTGTAAAAGTGTCACAAGCTAAATATTGATGCCCAGAGAGGCTGCCTGGAATAGAGGCTAGACAGTGTTAAAGGAATAAAGTAGGTATTTATTGAAAGGTCTTCAAAGGATACACCTTGGGCAGTACAAGAGCCCAAGATGGAACCAAGATGGACGCAAGATGGACAGCGGGCCATGAGTTTTCACATTTTATATGTTTTGGTCCATTTACATATTGGGGTTAATTGTCCAATTACAGCTTCAGATTATGAAGTCCCATCCTCCTAGGTTTCTTTCTTCAATTTGCTCTTCTTTACACTTTTTGAGCCCAAAGCTGCAATGCAGCTGCACTGTTTTGTCTGACTAAACTGTGAGGAGAACTTGCTAATACTTTATATGAATTTCAGAGTTATGTAGTAATGCAGTACAGAACTTGGAAAATATGAAAGCTAAAACTTAAGGCATTAATATCACCATGCAAATGAGCTCACTGTCTCTCATAAGATAGTGAAAACAATGTGCCTGCAAGAGTTATTTTGAAGCATTGACTTGGATCCTAAACCAGGCAGCTAACAACAGGGTATACTGACTGATCCTGAAAATGAGATAACATGTCTTCACTGTTTCATTTCAACTCATTATGCTTAATATTTGAGAATAAATAGACTTCCTAGCTAAAACCATAAAAATTGCTTACTCTTTATTTTTTTTTTTCTCCTTCACCAGCCATACTCCCCAACCCCCAGTGAATTTTGTAAGATGCCATTAAATTCTCTTTCCCATCACATAGTAGAATGTCTTATAGTGTACATTGGCACAAAATGGATTAAGGAATAAATGGCCATTTAATAGTTTTCAGTGCTTTCAAATCTGAGAAAAATAGTGGTTAGATGAGGTTAGATTCCACAGTGTTTGCATATGATGGGTATTATTGCTCTATGAATAACTTCTTTGATGGTTGTTAGAATTATCTGTGTTCTTTTCACAGCCTTCTGCTGTTGTCAGGCCTTATCCTGACACATGCTTTAGCACATGATTAATGTCATCACAGCTACTGTGATTTTTTAAGTACTTGATATTTTAAATTTTGTTGGTCTGGGATGAGATTCAAAAGTGTTTCATGGGTATTCTGTAGCCCATATCTCCCAGACAAGTGCAAATCAGGATGCAAATACTGATCCACTCCAGACAGACATGTTCCTCTACAAAAGGAAAATTTCCAGTAATATCTCATAAACATGTATATGTTATATTTATATTACAAAAAAAAAAACAAACCACAAAAAACAGATCAAGGCAGCAAAAATGTGGAGCTTAAGGCAAAGTTAGAGTCTAGTGAAGAAGTCTGAAAAAACACGTCTGCGCTCTGTACATTTGAGGGCCAGTAGTAATTTGAAAGAAATATGGCAGACTTGATTTTCTGGTGGCATGCCTTTAGGTTTTCTGTTAAAAAATATTTTGTATCTGTTATGATGTCATAGTTTTATTCATAATTAAATGGGCATCATTAAAGGGAGCCCAGCTTGTTTAGCACAAGGCAGACTCTGGACTTAGTGGACTCTACAAGCAGGTAGGAAATAAATGCTGCTTCTCAATTAATTATAAAGTTATTGTGGTGTTGTTTTTGTCTTATGGCACGTGCTATTTCTGTTTCAAGCAATATAGATTATTCTGACACATAAAATAATTATACTGCATGTATCAAATTCAAATTTGAAAACTAATTATTTGTATATGTATAAGAAATTGAATGCTCTAAGTGTGTTAAAATTGATGATGTGAGATGCATTTTAATTTATATCAGCTTGAAAGTATTATTGAAGTCACAGCAACATAAATGATTGAGGGAAATATCTCAAATTTCTTATTTATGATGGAAAGATAAAACCAATAGTTTAAAGTCTAACCTGAATTTACAAAGACTGGGGTCCTTCTCACAAATGTATTTTCAATCTAATCCCCAGTAAAGAAGGGACAAGCACATCTGGGGCCTTTAAGATTGCTGTTATTTACAGGTAAATATTTTTTAGTACTATATTTCAGTCTAACTACATATCAATAGCCATTTAAGAAAGGAAGTTGGGGGTGAGGAAGGAGAGTAATGGTGAAGGTGATGAATCTAATACATCTGTTAATTTTGGCTACATAGGAGATGAAACAAATAAAATGACTTGTCAGACTCTTTCAAATGACTTTAAAAGAAGACTCTTGTCTGGATCCAGATTTGTTTTGGTGCAAAACTTTGCTAAAACATTCCTGAGGCCTCTCATTTATGCCACTTGGACTGGACTTTGCAAGCTTTTAAGCATTTAACTAGAGCATCCTTTGTTGCATTTTCCTTTAGTCAGATTTGCCTTAGCTGAACTATGGAGCAGATGAGATAACAGTTTCTGTAAGGACCAGTTCCTCCTCATGAATAAACGAATACAAATAGAACAAGAGAAGAAGACATGAAAAGAGAGGGACAAGAAGAAGGATTATGCCTGGAAGAAAGAGTGAAATCAAACTACAGTTGACTGAAACAAAAGTTGTTATTATGAGTCATGCTTCTTCCCATTCATTTATTTGCTGCTGCCACCTCTTTTGTAGAGGACCTTGCCCCTCCATATGCTCATCAGATTGTCTTTTGCAGCCCTCCCACCCCCTCTTACCTGCAAAGCAGTGCATACAGAAACAGAGGTTATAGTCCAGAACCACAGATAAATCTTGTTCTGAGCATGAAGTTTCCTATATTTTTTTGTCAGGTCCCCAGTTCTGGAACCAGTTCTGCCTGGGGAAGAAGCTTTAAAGAGATTCTGCCAGTGGCAGTGCCTGTGAGAGTAATTTGCACGGGACAAAGGAGAGAAGAAAAGCTCTTCCAGATTGACATTGTCTGAAAGGAAATAAGGCTGGATACTCTTAGTCCTCCCCACTTTTTGAGCCAAGACATAGTAAATGGTGACAATTAAAAGGCACTCTGGAGATAAAGTACAATATTTCTCACAGCTGTGTGTTGCTTGTGGTCAACATATTCTGTGAGGTACTGCTGAGAAATCACTGGCAAGTCTTGAATTTCTATCACTCCAAATGGCATCACCAGGACTTCCAGCAGCTAAAGATCCTAAGAGGCCATGGAGATTGAAAACCCCTCTTCAGTGCTTAGAATCATAGTTGATTGCTCTATAGTGCACATAATTTGCCATGCAGAAAAAAACCAAAACAGCAGCAACAGTCTCTCCATGCTACCAGGGAATCAGAATAAAATAAACCCAGAAGCACATGCTAAAGCATTTGAAGGTGTTAACAGCCCATCTTATATATTTAAAATTATTTTGCACATTTCTCGTACTGCTAAGGTTTAGCCAAATCTGATGAGTACTGAAAGGCTGGGCCATCTCCTGAGGTTGTCCCCTGAACCCATGAATTATTACAGCTTGTAATTTTAATTATCTATTCTTCAGACCTCTCCTTTATCTGTTCAGCCTGAATTGCTACATCAAATCATATATGTAAATTACCTTCCTTTTCTGCCATCTACAAAAGAAGACATTAGATAGAGTGCTAAAGCAATGGTTTATATTTAAATATCTGTTGCTTTTTAAAGGCTTAATTTATGTTAGTTATGTTGCCATTTAAGAAATATTAACAAAGCAAGAGAGCAGTGTTAAATGCTAAGCATGTTTTGTAATTGTTAGGATGCATTAACAATGGTCCTGTAAGTAAACTATAGCATGACAAATAATTTCCCTCTCTCTTAAAAAGCAGAGATCTGATAGAAACAGCACAAAAAGATCAGCATAAAAAGAGTAAAGATGTCCTATGGTTTTCACAGGAGATAATCTCTTGTTTTATGGCTTATCACAAAATACAATGAAAGACATATATTATTATTATAAATAACAATTAGATTGTCTTATTTTGGCTGGAATATTTATAGAACTTGTAGAATTGTTTTCTATGGGAAGGTTTCAGGGCTTCTGGTAATAATTTGTGTTCTTGGGTAAGAGCCAGCTGAAATGTCTCAAAAGGTAATCTGGTAATGGAACATCTCAGCAGATATTTTGACTTTTGAATATGAGGATAGTCTGTTAAAACGAATCTCTGAATCATCTATATTCTAAACAGTGATGAGATTTTTTTTTTCCTATGTCATAACTGGGTGATTTGGACTCCAAGCAAATTGCCAAACACTTTCCAGGTCTTTGGTTTCATTGGTGTGATATCCCAGACTGATGAAGTTTGGCAGAGCTACTGCAGAGAGGTCAGGTCTCAGGACTGTTCAAATCCATTCCTTATGGCAACATCTTGGCAAGAGTAAGAATTTAAGAGTAAGAGTTTAAGAGGAGAGTTTAAGAACTACTAGGGTAGGATTTGCCAATTCTAAACCTTTTAACTACATATTTATCCCAGGCAACTTTTAAACAAACCTTTCCAAAAGTCTATTATCCCCTTATCTGGGATATTTCTGTGTGTGCCATATAGATCCAATAAATATCTGATAGCATTATAAAAACAGAATTAATGGGTATCAGTATTTAGTCCTGAGTTGGTACTTTTGGAAGGATTCTTATTCTTTCCTAAATTAGTCAATCCAAGTACTAATTATGCATATCAGAAGGATATTCCAGGTAATCTTCAATGAAATAGAAATCTGATTCAAAAGCTAAACTTTTGGGAAGACATCAAAGCAAAAGAAGGGCTATAATTACTCTTCAGTGCCACCTTTAATTCTAGTTCTTATGAACAAAACAACAGAACCAATCTTTTTCATTGGCACCAGTTTCCAAATAGTCCTTCCAGACTGACTTTATCAGCAGAAGAGGGGGATGAGAACATCCAAAGATACTCCGACAATGATTTAGGGACTTTAGATGGTAGCCATATTAGCTGTCCAAGCTAAGATTGTAACAGCAACACTTCTTCCACTAAAAATTTGCTCCAAAATGCTTTTCTAGATTTATATCTTATTGTTATTCTACTCCATTAAGCTTTTCTTAGATGTCTTTTATTAATGTGTGTCTGAAGTATAAGTCCACAAGTTGCTTCCTTCTGGTTTGTTTCATCTCTAGTTCAGCTAGCTCTATCTAACTGTGAACGAAAAAAACACAGAACAAATTCGTTCCAGCAGATATGTCTTCACTGTCGATCTGCCTTTCAAGGACTGGGCACTTCTTAAGTCAATTACAAAGAGCTGTGCCACTTTTACAAGCTTTGGTTGGCAACTTTTGAATATGGCTAGTTTTCAGTTCACCCAGCTGTCAAGCTCTGCTGTTGTGATGCAGCAGAAGGATTGTTTTTCGTAAGAGCTGTATTAAGTGAACAAGAGACCAAATCCATGCTTGATCAGCTTAATGAGATAAAAGGACATTTTGGCTTAGTAGAGAAAGACAGAGGAAATAACTGAAATTGATTACCCTGTTTATCATGGACTCAATTTGTTGGTTCCCTTGGCAACTGACACTGAAGTAGATGAAGTTACTAGTAGCCTGAAGGAGATCAACATATAAGATTTCTATCAGCCACATTAACTGTCTTCTGATGGTCAGAAGTATGGAGAGAAAAGTGCAAGTTTAGTGGAGGGATGAGATCACTTTCACTCCAAGTGCAACTAGTCTGACCTCATTATTTATTTGTATATTTTCTGAGAAGAAAATGGGTGAATATTGTGTTATACGACTACATCACTTTCATTTATTGATCTGTTGACTGATCCAGATAGCAAGCAAAGTAGTTTTTTCAATGTTTTGTGTGAAAAACCTCTTAAGAAAAAAAATTATATTCGGAGTTTCAGTGAGATGTGAAAGTGTTTATTTTTATATATTACTTGTACACCCTGTTGCGCATTTGGTGTAAAACTGCTGCATTTGAGTTTTGATGTGATTTAATATTTGTTGTGAGAAGTGCCTGGAAAAACCTCTGAAATCCAGAAATGGTGATCTATAAGACTAGAAATTTTTCTATAGACTATGTAGTTCACAAATCCATTGGACAGGAGGAAATAGTGTACTGTTTGTAGCCACTGTACAGGCTGTAGATTTCCAGCAAATACACAGATTTTCCACAGTCTTGGTGGCATATTTGTGTGTAACTATCTCTCTTCCATGTATTTTTATTTTTTGAATGCTCTCTTCTAAGCCTTCTGAAGGGATGGCTAGGGGATTACATTGTTTGTTCTGCTTACAGGATGCTGTTCAACAGCTGTACCACAGCATTTCCTCAGAACTATATTTTCCCATGTGCTTTGCTTTATTGGTGGATTGTTTTCTCCTCTGTCTCAATCAAGCACTTTATTTGGATCCTCCTTTTGATTCCTGAACAAACTGATTCATGAGGATCTGAAAGCTGGGATCTGAAACTTTTCGCTTCAGAATTCACAATTCTTTCTTTCCTGAAAACAGCTTTTATCAAAAACCAGAGGACAGTGAAGATTTTTAGGCCAGTTTTCAGACCCTTTTGGACAACTGGATTATGAAAACCAGAGAACTGAGGAGCCAGACCCTGTCTCTCAGAGTCTATGTCTGTACTTTGGGATCTGGGAAACCTTCCCAGTTTCCAGACCTGGACACTTTCCCTGAGCACGTTGACTCCCTGTAGGACAAAATCTGTGCTGTTTTCCATTCACACACACACATATACGGACACTGTTTCTAAGGAGAAAATCTGGGCATGGAGACCAGCAAGGAGACGTAACATATTCTCACAATATATCTTGTCTGGACTCTCTGAGCTTGCCAAAAAGCCCACTTAGGATGTAATCTAGTCATATTTGGAATTACTGGGGTTTGGCTGTTTTCTTCGAATTTGAAGTGAAGGCATCTATTTTTTAATTGGAATACTAGGAACAATAGCCGATATATACATCTGTAAAGAAACTTTCAGAAATTTTGCAGAGCAGGGAGCAACTATATGTGAGAGGTTTCTGTTTCAGAAAATTTTAGAACATTTCCAGTTAATATAGGTCAGGAGAACAGGATTCTTGCACGCTGAATAGAAAGCATTCAGCTGCCCATATGAAACATATGCACTGTTGGCAGTAACATAGCTACAACTGTAGTCATCTTTGGCAAGCTCAGCTTTTACTTGTTTTGTAAAAATATTTTCTGTCCTATTCTGTTTCCTTCTGCTGTTGAATATGGGTCTAAAGAGTTTGTTGACTTCACAGTGCACTTTTCTCTCTACAGATTCTAAATCTGCGACCTGAGGACCTGGTTCAAACTAATAAAACTAGAATTAAAAAAAAAAATCAATTCTAATTTTCTCTTTAGGTCCTTTTTTGGTTGTTGTTTAAATGAATAAATTGCCTTGAAGCTTTTCTCCGCCTTCAGTACTGAGTGCTTACATATTAACAGCTGCACACAGGATAACCTTTTAAAATTGGGTTCTATTTAATTAGGCCATACACTAGCAACGAATCCTAACCCACTCAATTGTAAATTGCCACAGTTGTGTTGTGTGCTTCCTCGTGCTGAAATCTGATTTGCTTGGTTTTCTGCCATAGGGTATATATCTGAAACAAAACAAATTCGGAGGCTTAATGAGGAAGAAACAAGAAGACCCTGAAATCCTATTTTGTTTGGTAGTCTGAGCTCATCAGAGAGCTCAACGACATCAAGAGTTCTGTTCCAGGTGGAGCTTACACACAGAACACAGAGAACAGAGCCGTGGAGATGCTTTCAAGGGTGCTGAGACACAGACACTGAAACCGTCCCATCTGGGAGCAATGTCTGAGCAGGCTGTGAAAAAGGTCAAAAAGGGGCAGATCTCCTTGGCACTGGGGTATCGTGGCTGCCTACTTGTTTTTCTTTTCAGGTTTTGTTCCGTGGGTGTAGAGAAATAAAGAAAACAGGCATAGAAAGCAAGTAATACAATACTCTGTAAGGTCACTTTGAGAATCTTTTTCCTTTTCTCTGTTGCTGGTTGAAACAGACCAAATATTAGTATGTATTAAATCTGTTCAGCCTCAACAGTGCTAATTGGGATTTCTGCCAATGCCACCAAAAAAGCAACAGTAGAAGTGATTCATACCGTAAATGCAATGATAGACTGGTCACAATAAATGGAAATAATGTGAGGGCATAATGTGGCTGCCTTCTTGAATATCGTGGGAAAAAAATTCTGTCCACTTGCCTGAGGAAAAGATTTGTTCTTCATTTCCGGAATGCCACTTTTAAAGTTATTTTTCGCTTGTCCACATCAGATAGGTAAATTTTATCAGCAACAATTTTGCCTAGTATCCCATGGTGCATTCAGGTTATTGAGCTTCCCAGCTATTGCTTTTTCCAGGTCAGGAAAATAAAACAGATTTGCCTTCAGGGAGTCTTTGTTTTCATGTAGCCTTACATAAAGCATGATGAAGTTAATGAATCACTCTTCCTTTCTTCAAATAAGATAAATCCTCTGCTGAGATCGAAATGGCCACCCTGTTAAATCAAGGGTGATTTACAGAATTTAAATTAATTCAGATATTTGCCTCTCAGGATATTTGTGTGAACCTCTAATTTTAAGCCCTGAGAATACATCGTTCTACAGCAGACAGTTTAGAAATTTAGCTTAATATATGTATTGATATTATAATTTATGTTGACCAGCTTTCAAGGAGCTTCCTGCAATTTGTAATGTGACTAACATTCCAACTCCAGCATGATGGCATTGTGCAACCCCTAGATTTCAGTTCCTCAGCCCTTAAATAACGTGTCTCTTCCTCTAGCCTTTTTTCATTAGTTCAGTTTATAAATTATTCCATTTCTTTAGATGATTGAATATTTCTCATGGTTATTTATTTTCCCATGGATTCCTTTATACAGATCTGTTTTATGAGAAGTATGTTTAAAGTGTTTTATTGTGGGAGTTTGTTGGTTTTGGTTTCTGACTTTTTAATTCAAATTGGTATAATATTTATAATATGGAATAACTTCTAAAAAAGATCCTAAAATCCTTCAAACTAGTTTCCTAGGAAAAAGAAGTGTAGTCAAGAGACCTGTGTGAAGCATGTGTCGATTTCCAGGATTTCACTGCAAAATAGTTTAATAGGGATGGAAATAATGATATGATTATTAATTGTATGATTTTAATTGTAACTGTAACTTACTTTTCAGGAAAACATTAGCTCTCAGAGGGCAATAGGTTTCCTAGACTTTAGTATCAGGGCTCTTTGTAGAGTGGCACATTTTATAAAGAGACCATTTAATGGTAAAGCCAAGTGTTGGTGATGATAATTAATTTTTGCTGTTAGCTTGATGTTTAAAATCCCAGTTTTAGAGCACATGTGTTTCAAAACAAATGGTGTAGTCTTGTAGTAAAAGTTTAAAGGATGTTTAAGAGGCAGCTGCTAACAATGGCTAACTCTTTCATGAAGACTAGTGGCAGGAGTGAGGAGATGGTATTTCTTCACAAAATGTGTAGAAAACCTTTTGGTTCAGGTATAAAAATGCTTGTGTTGCTTTTGCTGGGGAATCAGTGAGAAAAGTGTCGCTTTTCTTACCAGTAGGAGTTGCTTGTGTTCCCTGACTGTCCTACATTGCTCTCCTTCCATTGCAAATAAAGACATATGTCAAGCAATATGAAAGAGTTTGTAATGAGTAGTTCATAGCATTCCTAGAAATAAATTGCTATTTTTCTTGGGTCACCTACTCCCTCAGTCTGTTGGAAATCTCTGATTATCCACAAGAGAACAAAAGGAATACAAATTATAAGACAAAAGTATGGGCATAAATTGTGGATGAATAAGTTGAAAATCTTCACAGGACAAGAAAGAAATTACATTTAAATTAAAATGATATACCAGGAAATACCATGAGTTAACTATTTTATTTCTCCAGGGATTTTTTTTGGCACATAAATTTAGTCAAGTACATCAAATGAATAAATATGGTGGGTCTTGCTTTATGTAAAGTCAGTGAACTATTTCTTCTTCACCAGTTACTGTCACTTAGGATAAATTTATGAAGAATCTCCATGCTACAGTCCCATCTTTCTGAAAGGTAATTGAGAAATCCACTTCTAAAAGGAAGAGGAGGTGTATATATTAGCATGATCTTTGAAGTTATTGAGCAAGGGACTAACAATGATCCTGTCATGTAATTATATCACAGGTACATACGAATGGTGATTTACACTTTAGAAAATATTTCACTTCAATTGAATGTCAGCATAGGAGATTTTTTTTTTCTTTTGCAGGCCTAGCACATGGGGAAACTGTCTCTGCCAGTTCAAAGGGACATCACTGGTCTTTCTTTCCAGAGGGATTTGAGATTCTCGTTACCTCTTCAGTTGTGTTGTCAAAGTATTATTTTGTCTCTCTCTTCAGCTGCACAGAACTCAGTGTTGTGAGGTGAATGAATCAAGATGCACAAAACTGAATTTGGAGGCCTCTGTTCCTAGAATGGCAAATTTTTGCCTTTCTGAGCGTATCTAAGTGTGTGCTTTAGTCTTCTTGGAAGGTTAGTTGTTTTCAGGGTGCCAGCTCAGCCGTCTGAAACTGAGAGACACATCAGACTTAACCTTTTAAAATGTTCATTTATACTTCTGTAGTTGCTGGGAGAGTGATTATTTCTGGTTTTCCATTGGTTTTGTGAGCCTTGTAGCCTTCAGGTTATCCAATTTTTTCATTTTCAAGTGTGTTTGTTTCCTACTGAAAAAGTTTCAGACCTGGCCTCATAAAAATATGGAATACTGCTGTGATGATAGGCATGCTTTGAAATAGGAGGAACAAAATCTGTACTATTCTCTAGCTAGCAATTTTCACTGATCTTTTGGACACTCTAATGGTTAAATGTCTTTTTTTTTTGGCACCCAGAACTGCCCCCAGCAGTTGAGGTGAGGCTGCCCCAGTACAGAGCAGAGCAGGACAATCCCCTCCCTTTCCTGGCTGTCCCTGATGCCCCCAGGACAGGGGTGGCCCTCCTGGCTGCCAGGTCTCTGCTGGATTGTGTTCAGCTTGCCATCAACCAGGGCCCACAGATTACTTCTAGGTAACACCTCTACTTGATGTACAAAAATATAAGTAGCTTTGTTTACTTTAGTATTAGATAGCTCCACAAGTAAATATTTGGGGAAAAAATTAGAATTCCCTCATGTAATAATTTAAAATGCCTGATTCTAAAACTAACTCAAATGTTCAGGTACATCTCACAATGCAATGCCATGTTCTGTGGGCAATATGCTTAGGAACAAAGCTCCGTTAATTTTCTTGGCTGTTTTCATCTCATTCAGATATCTCAACTATCTCTATGTAGTGAAAACACCTTGTTCTTATCCTTATTTTTTTATAAAAACCATTGTTAATGAGTTATAGAATCATAGAATTATATGGTTTGGGTTGGAAAGGACTTGAAAAGGTCCTCTAGTCCAACCTCCCTGGCTATCAGCTGGGACATCTTCAACTGGACCTGGTTGCTCAGAGCCCTGTCCGACCTGGCCTTGAATGTTTTCAGGAATGAGTCATTCACCACCTCTCTGGGCAACTTCTTCCAGTGTTTTACTGTCCTGACTGTCAAAAAAATTCTTCCTTATACCTAGCCTGAAACTACCCTCTTTTACTTTAAAACCTTTAAGCCTTGTCATATTGCTGCAAGCCCTATTAAAAAGTCTGTATCTACCTTGCTGTTAAGGCCTGCTTTAAGAATGGAAAGGTTGAAATAGGGTCTATTTTTAGACTATCATAATATGAGATGAGTTTTTGCATGTCAGTAGTACTGGGCACGGTGTTCTTTACATGAACTGGGATGTTCTTTAAATGAATTGGGATGAAGATGTGAAATAAGCATGTGGAGGCCATGTCCTTTGGAGAATCAGATTGTACAAACAAGGTAGAGTATATAAAAGCTTAGTGAGAAACTTCAGAAACACTCTGAACAGTCATTTGAACAGGGGACTATGTGAACTTCTTCAATATTGCATACTCTTTGGTTATTAAATAATAAAATCTAATTATTAAAAAATATTGCGTCCATAACTAAAGTATCAAGTTGGTATAAATATTTTAGCATAATTTTCAAAATCTAGCCAAGAATAGAATTTGCATCTAAAGAATCTATGTCTGTTTGTCAGTTGACTTACAGTGCAATGTTGATCAGCAGCACAAGGGGCTGATATCCAAGGTTTTAGTTGGTATCTGTAAATGAGTAAGCCCATGCATTCTTCAGAGAATGAAGTCTTTCACCCTTTCATTCCTAATTAATTCCATCAGAATCTCACTACACTAAGGCCATCATCAAGAATTTTTCTGTTTCATCTTACATTTTCTGTTTTCCTTAGTTTTCATCACATAAATTTATGCAACCTTGAACCAGAAGGGATTTCAAATACAGCAGAGTTAAACGAAAAAATCTCTAATATTGCAATATATCAATAGTGTCTTGTGATAAAGAGTTCTATAAAATTAGCAGGACAACCTTCTAGAACCCTGTGTAGTCCTGGGTACAATAAACAACATTTTAAAATGTCCAGTTTGACTTACAGATTTTTGGTGGTTGTGTTTGTTTTTTTTTTTGGTGGGGGTGCAGAGGGTGGGGGAGTGTGTTTGTTTGTTTGCTGTTTGCTGTTTGATTTGGGTTTTTTTCATTAGATAGCATTAGTTACATCTGTGACTGTTCTGCGCTCCTCGTGATCACCACGGTTAAATCCATCTTTGGAATAAAGTTATACTTGGAGACCCAGGTTCTTTGTAGCAAATGCTTTAAATGCTGGATCTCTTTGTTTATTAATGGTCATGGGGAAATGGATGGGGACAGACTGAACCTCTGTGCATGTTATAAGACTGCAATATGATTTGCAACCAGTTCTCTCATTACTGGAAGCCTCTCCTATATTTGCCGAGGATGTGTGATCTGCACTTGTCCACAACCTGTTATTGCAACAGTTGTGTAATATTGCTGTAGCTGCAGGTGGTCCCAGGAGGCTGTCCGAAGGTTTCTTGTAAATACAAGGTATATGCTGGGATTGTACAACTTGTTTTTTCCTCCTCAGTGTGACCTTGGATGTAGGCACGTCTCATGTCCTGGAGTGCCTGATGCCACTCTGTGTATGTTACTCCTTTGACCATCCCCACTTCAGTCTTGACCCTGCTGCTGCCTTGGTTCCCTCCTTCCTGGTGCCTGACCAATTTCCCTCACTGCTGTTGTACTTCGTTGTTCACTCTGTTCCTGTCATCTGCTTCCTAAAATCCGTTTTTTTCTGTTATCTGTTGGATACCAGGTGTTTATCCTTGAGTATGTCTTCCTCTTGATCTTGGTTTGGCTAGCCATGTTGTCTAAAGCGTCTCTTGAGGCTTTTCTGATCTCTCGTCTGCCTGATGAGAATACCTATTCCCTGTCTCCACTGGTGAGAGTGAGGAACCCTCCAAAGGATGTTTTTTATCACTGCTTTTTTTTGTTCAGATGATTTTGTATTTCTCTCAGCAATTCAGAACAGAAAGATATGTCAGTTCTGATTTCTTGACTGACTCCACCTGGAGGACACAAGCTTTGATTAAGTCGTTATTTTACCAAGAAAATTGCTTTTGTCAGGCCTGTAGTGAAGTAGAATTGATTACTTGAGGGAGGCCACCCAAAGTTCTTTCATGATGTTTCAGGATAAAGATATCTCAGACTAGTAATGATTCTGAAACAAGAGGAGGATTTGGCACTGATTTGGCACACAAGAGGAAACTTGGATATGCCTCAAACTCATAAAGGTCAGCTGATATGAAAAGAATCTTTTTGCAGCTGCAGATCTCCACGAGTTTTTTTTTCATATTTATTTTAATGAGACATGCTATTACAGTAGCTTTCATGAAAAGAAACAGCAACCATGATAAAGGTGATTCTTTTAGCATAGTTTTTTCTCCTTTGAATGCCAAGAGATAAGTTGTTTAAGAAATTTAATATTGGCTAGAATTCTATTGTAGATTGAAGGTTTTCATAATTTCAGTCATAATAAATTGCTAATGAGATCCACCCTATCAATGAATAGTTGGGATCTGAAGCCTCATCACAAGAAGTTCTCACTTTGTACAAAGTAACCTTAAATGAACTGTGTTTTGCAAAGAATTACAAAAGTCAAAGTCTACTCTAACTGAAAATCTTTTTATCGACTATCTGATTATTCTTTTACTCTTTTGTTTGCTTAAGGCACCAAGTCAATGCCATATACCTCTGACACAGTAGTAGAAGCAAAGAACATACTGTACTAATAAATAGTAATGTCTGAGTTGCAGACAGACCTGTAGTGTTTCAGATGAAAACAAAATCTACAGACAGGGAGAAATCTTCTTCGTAGTTTCAGGAAGAACTAAATAAGTACTAATATTTTTTCACTTGCAAAGCTTGACATATATACAAAATTTTTTTGCTGTAGAAAGTAGTGTGACATTTAAGCTTGTCCTTAACTGAGAGGAGTTAAAATTCAGGGGAAATATATATGAGGGAGTTTCCTAGACAGAAATAGAACTCTTTTCAATGATGCACAAAACAATGACTTCTATTACCTGAGGCAGCTTTTGCAGAATTTTTTTTATCACTTTCTGGTGGTAACTGGAAGTTAAACTGCTGGATATCAATTCTCAGGCTCATAAAGTTATGTCTGCTCTCTGAGGTAGTTTTTACTCTGTATTTCTTAATTTCATTTTCTTTGTCTTGTAGAATTACGAAAGGCAGCAATGCCAATGACAGTGAATTATGTATAGAGAACCTTGATTCACTTTAGCAGCTATCAGATCAAGGGATAGTGGCATGAAAACAGCTATAAAAAGCTGCTGGAACACTCTGTTGCACCATCTCACCCAGCTGACTTTCCTCTGACACAGTCCAAAAGATATGAGAACTCATTATCCCCTCTGCAAGTGTCAGGGCGAAGAATCTTGAAAATGTACCTGCATGGTAAATTGTCCTCTGATGTTGTGTTGCAAGGCACGTATTGGTGTGGTGTTCCTCAGCTTCTTGTCAACTTTTTTCACTGGAGGGTAAGCAAGATCAAATTACTTAATGTTTTCATTAGACAACAAAACAACTTATCACAGGTGGTGTGCCTCTTTCTTGAAACTTTATGTGCAACATCTCAAGACATTTCTTTCAGTATCATATGGGGAGACAAGGAGTGATCCTTCATGAAAAGACATCTCTGAATAAATACAAATTTATTCAGAGAATGGAGAGGCAGATCACATGTGCATAGCGAATTCAGAGTTACTTTAATTGCAGTAAAACAAAGGTTCAGAAGAAAGATGGGCTTACCTTTTAAAATTTATTCCAGTATTCTGTTACACAAACTTGAGCTGATATTTCCCAAAATCTGCCTCTTAGTGCTTTTTTTTTTTTTAATGGTAATGTTATAACAGCATATTATAATACATATTTTCTATTTTATTTCCTCCTATATAAATACAGTTCATTATTGAAGTCCCCAAGGCAGTCAGGAAAAGTTAAGATCTATTTTCCTAAAGAATAGAATATAAATGGGAGTTATAGCCAGAATCATGAATCTTGAAACCATAAGAAGCTGTCTTGAAGCTGTATCAATGTAAGTATATCCATTTTTTCTTCTGGCACCATGAATTCACAATAAGGGTTTTCCATCTTCTACAACACAATGTGTAGTAAATAAGTCATTTGCAGCTTTCACACAAACAAAATTGCCAAACAAAGCTTGAGTCTTATTTAGCCAGACATTTATCGCAGAATCATAGAGTGGTTTGGGTTGGAAGTGACTCTAAAGATCATCTCCTTCCAACCTCCTCTCCATGGGCAGGGACACCTTCCACTAGATCAGGCTGCTCAGGGCCACATTCAGCCTGGCCTTGAACAGTTGCAGGGATGAGGCATCCACAAATTCTCCAGCCAGCTTATTCCCATGCTTTTCCACCCTCACGATACATGATTTCTTTCTAAAATCAAATCTAAATATACTATTTTTCTGTCTAAAATGGTAACCCTCTCATCCCATTACTAGACTTCCTGATAGAGTCTCCCATCTTTTATGATGCTCCCCTTGGGGACTAGAAGACCTCCATGGAGCCGTCACTTCTCCAGGCTGAGCCCTCTCAGCCTGTTCTTGTAGGAAAGGTGTTCATCCTCTGGACTGGCTCCAGCAGGTCCCTGTCCCTCCTGTTCAGAGGACCCCAGCTCTGGGTGCAGAGCTCCAGGTGGGTCTCAGCAGAGCAGAGCAGAGGGGCAGAATCCCCTCCCTGCCCTGCTGCCCACGGGGCTCTGGATGCAGCCCAGGACACGTTTGGCTCACTCGACTGTGAGTGCTCATGGCTGGATCATATTCAATCATCCACCAAGATACCAGAATTTAAAGTTCTATTTGCTGTTCTACAAAGCCATTAAACTATCTATAAAACTATCATATTGTTGTGTCTTTTAATATTTTAATTTACCCCTTGAAAACCTGAGTGTATAGAGCAGAAAACACATGGAATAAAATAGGTACTATACAGCTAGAAGTATAATACATTAGATTCTGGAAGACTTTGCCTCTAAAACCTGGGTAAGTACTTCTTCCATCCCTACTAATAAGAAGATGTGATTTGTATTTATTATGATCTCACTGTATACCAGTTAAACATGGGTGGATTTTATTGCTTAGAGAGAGATACATTGTGGTCCTTATTTCAGAAACTCTGAGCTTTTAGATTGTTGCTCTTTGCTACAGATCTTGGCTACTAGTCCTTACTTACATGTATCACCCCTAGTTTAACATGTAAGCAACCTTCCTATTGATCTAGACCTACCAATTTGTTTTTACCCCTTTCTGTACAAGTGTTTACATGTGGAGAAACACTTGTGTGTTGAAAATCCACCCTGGCTATAACCACGTTTCCAGACTTATGAACAGATTGTTTCATTCCTTTTGGCTCTGCTATAGGAACTATGTTTTTCTGATTACTTCTCTTCAGCTGCTCTATTAAGTAGAACAAAAAGTTTTGAACACAAAATTAGAAAGGAGAGCAACATAATTATGCTTTCTGTGGGGCTTAAGGAATTCTAAGTTGTCATCCTGATTTAATTTAAGTGTCTTTGAAAATTTTACTGATAAATAGTTTTGATGAAGCAATCTGCTTTAGAGATGAAAGATCCTGATAGGAATGCAAGTTAACAAGATGTTCTAGTAAATTAAAGCCAGTTTCTCCCTCTAGTGTATAACTCCAAGACAAAAACATTTAAGTAGAAAAAAAAGGAGAAAAAACATAAGATTGCACTATTCTAAGAAACACCTATGTCTGAAATGTAGAGCTGGGGAACACCAAGTACAAGAAAAACTCTGAAAGTCCAATTTTTCTATGAGTACCTTCACAGGATTATGACTGATGGCAGCATATGAGTATAGACAAATCTGGACAGAGATTGTTGTACTCTCTGAAGGTTAGTGTTTGAATGGGATAGAGAAGAAGAGGATCAGCTACTATCACCTGTGATCTTTTAAATCAAAGCATAAAAGCAAGATCATGCTATGAAAGCATTTATGTTGTGCTTCCTACTCCCATGTTCACCCCTGCCATCTGAGACATAGCCCTAAAGGAATTCCAAAAAGATAGTCAGAGACTAAACTTAGTAATGGAAGAAGCCGTTGCAGAGACAAATAAATCCTGATATTTTTCCCTTGTATTCCAGATATTTTTTGTGTATTTGAACTACATTTAAAATTCTCAGCAGAGACACTGCCAGCAATGCAGCTGGAACAGCACTGTTGGAAAGTTGTAACTGAACATTTACCCAAAAATGCCAGGAAATCGTTGGATTATGCTAAACTTCACTATGCCATGGATTCACTGCTACAGTAGCAGATGCCTCATTCACAACTAGCCTGGATATATTCAGTTATAGCTGTGAAGTTTTTCTCTTGCCCAAGTCCTCTTCTCTCCTGCCCAACTTTTCTACCTAATATACTCCTTAAACTTACAAATGCTGAGATGAGTTGGAGGAGAACATCATGTTGTACTCTGTTCCCATACATCTGTTTAAGACAGCACTTCATTGTTGCCCTTTTTCATCCCACAGATTTTTGGAGCCTCATTTGGAGCATGCTTGTTTCTCAGTTGGGAAGTCTATCAACTAGGTAACAGCACAACCTAGATCACAGAGAAAGTAATTTCATCTTCAGTAATTTTTCACTATTCCAACATGAGCCTGTGCTTCCAGGAATGAGAACTGGGGGTAAAACAGCTCTGGCTTGAAGAGTTCCCTGTGAAAAAACACCATAGCTGCTCTTGGTTAAAATGTCGTCTTTCTTCCTTTCACTAAGATTTCTTTTTTTATCCATGTGCCACTATATATGTCTGCAAGTACAAGAGAAAAACTGGCAGCATGACTCACAAATGCTAAATTCCTACTCTCTTGGATTCTGTCATTGTTATTTCTTGTTCTTGTCTGGCTTGACAGTTCAACCACTTTACAGAACAAAAAACAAACAAACAAACAAACAATTTAAAAAAAATAATTCAGAAAGTTAAATGGCTGCCTAACACTCAAGGGTCAGACTTTGGAAAAGACTAGTTGTCCTCCTTCTCCATGTGGTCTTAGCTCTCACTCACTGCTGCACTTACAAGAGTAGCAGAGTTAACATATTCCTGCAGTGGAAAATGTCAGATGAAATGTCAGATGATTGCATAAGCTCTATTTGCTAACATAAATCTCAGATAATTTATGTATTTGGTTTCATGTGTTGTAACAAATAGATATGTGGATTTAAAAGAATGCTATGCTTCATTCTAATACTTAGCTAGAACATGGAGATTTCTCTCCCTTAGGTCACTTTAGCATCATCTGAATAAAAGTAACATCAGAACTTACATTAATGAGACTGTTTTCTTTAGGACAAAGATACAGAGTTTAAGAGGCAGGAAATAGAAATGATAGCAGAGAATGAGTTATGGCCCCTTTTAAAAAATTGTCTTTAGAGTTTTAAAAATGCAGTCACAAAGTTTCACCTCTGTCTTCAGATCAAAGAAATCTTTTTTGGAATTTGAGGAAAAATTACGAGACAAAATTTCCCAGTTTGAAAGCTACCTGCTAAATAGGAAATTCCAAATTAATTTTACTGTTCTACTTTCCTTCCAAATTTCTTATTTTCTCAATCTTAACTGCAGATCTGGTTCACTACTGTGCTCATAGTGGGATATTTTCAGTCCCTGTGGTTTTTTTCTGTTAAAATAATCCGAAAAACCATAAGCTCTTAAATCTTCGGTTGAGTAAGAAATTCCATTACTGAGAAAATGTACTCCATATCTAAGTAATACCAGGGCATGAAACTTTGTTCATCCACCTCACCCACCTGCCCCAATCAATGTTTTACATTTAGCTCCTGATAATTATTCTTTAAGCATATCCTGTATAAAGGCTGGGGGGAGGAGGAATCATGGGTTTGCACTTGACTATTAAAAAATACTCAAAATTAATTTTCTTCTGGCTTTAGAATTAGAAACAAGGGCAAAAACTGATGCATAGGAAGTTCCACCTGAACATGAGGAAGAACTTCGTTACTGGAACAGATTGCCCAGAGCGGTTGTGGAGTCTCCCTCACTGGAGATATTCCAGAGTCACCTGGATCCAATCCTGTGCCTTGAACTCTAGGATGGTCCTGCTTGGTCAGGGATGTTGGATCAGGTGTTCCTTCCAAAATTACACATTCTGTGTGAAACTCTGAGAAATCCAGGGGTCTGCTTATTTCTTTTTCCCTTCACCAATATTATATGCACATTATGAAACCACCAGTAAACTGACAACTTCTCATTTTCCTCCCAAGTGGAGTCATACTTCATAAGGAAGACCTGGAATGTTATATTTTCTAATGAAATGCTGTTGGAAAATGTAGTTTGGGTATAATAGAGCTCAGTCACTTAGTCATGGTTCTACCACATGAAATGAGTGTTTGTCAGTGTGACTATGCATTGACCTGTGAACTCCTAGCTGAGCGTTCTGGTCCTGAACATGAAATGTTTGAGTTTGAAAGTGTTAATACAAAATGTTCAATAATGTTCAAGAAGTTTTTTGAAAATCACCTTTTTCCACAAAATATTTTGGTATAGATGAATGATTATTTCCAATGGAAACATGTTGCAACAAAGAGAAACTGTTTCTTCTTAGCCATACGCATCCAGTATTTCCAAAGTTAGAAGCTTAAAAACTCCTATGTTGAACCTCTGAAGATAAGGAGCTTAAAAACTCCTATGTTGACTCTCAGAAGATCTTTAGAAATTTAGTACATCTGGGATTAATTCAATTTTATTTCTGGCGCATGTGGTCCAGATTATACCGTTATCAAAAGAATACTTATTAGCACAAAAGCAAATCACAGGATTCTCATCTTATGAAGCATAATATTCACAGAATCACAGGATGGGTCAGGTTGGAAGGGCCCACAGTGGGTCATCTGATCCAGTCTCCCTGCTCAATCAGGGCCATCCCAGAGAGCACAGCACAGGATTGCATCCCTATAGTGCTTGAATATCTCCAGTGAGGGAGACTCCACAACATTTCTGGGCAACCTGTTCCAGTGTGGGGTCACCCATTCAGTAATGAATTTCTTCCTCATATTCAGGAGGAATTCCCTGTCCATCACTCACTGCCCCCTTGTCTCTTGTCCTATTGCCCGGCACCACCGAGCAGAGCCTGGTCCCTGCTCTGAGCCCTCCCTGCAGACACTGACAGACACTGATGAGGGCCCCTCTCAGTCACCTCTTCCTGAGACTGGACAGGCCCAGCTCCCTCAGCCTGTCCTCAAAATAGAGATACTCCAGTCCCTTGATCATCTTTGTGACCCTCCACTGGACCCACTCCAGGAGTTCCATGTCTCTGTTGCGCTGAGGAGCCCAGAACTGAACACAGACTCCAGATGAGGCATCACCAGGGCTGACCAGAGGGACAAAATTGCTACAGGCTGTGTGATAATCCATGTAACATGCTGGTAATACTCATATGCAATTTGAGATCAAGAAAACTGCTCTCCACTCTTCTGATTGCTCTGTGCTCATCACAGCTTGGAGCAGGGGTCAGGGGGCTGCAGGTGAACCAGAAGAGACCTGAAGGTCAGATCTAGTTCAGGAGAAAAATCAGTTGAGGGATATTTTGGGGGGGTACAACTGCAGTAGACCACAGAGTGTACAGGAGTTGATCTGGTGAGAAGACCCCAGGATACAGCTGATTTGGAGCTTGGCAGGGAGAATTAATGTTAAGGAGCACTGGAGAAAAAAGGCTAGAAGTAGGAAAGGAAGCATCCTCCAAGTGGCTAGAATAACATATTAATTTTCATAATTTTCATAGCCATCATAGAATAATAGAACATTAAGGATCAAAAGGAATGTTAAAGATCATCTAGTCTCATTCCCTCCCCCATGGGGACAGACACCTGCCACTTGACCAGGTGGCTCAAGGCCTTATCTAACCTGGCCTTGAACACTTCCAGGGCGGGGTTATCCACAATCTCCCTGGGCAAACTCCTCCAATATCCCAGCATCCTGACAGTAAAGAATTTATTCTTTATATATAACCTATTCCCCTCTTTCAGTTTGTACCTTTTACTCCTTGTCCTGTCACTACAGTCCCTAACAAAGCATCCCTTTCCAGATTCCCTGTAGTTCCCCTTCAGATACTGTCAGGTTACTGTGAGGTCTCTCCACAACCTTCTCCTCTCCAGGCTGAACAGCCCCAACTTCCTCAGCCTGGCTTTCTAGGGGAGATGCTCCAGTCCTCTTTTCAGCTTTGTGGCCTCCTCTGGACTTGCTCCAGCAGTTCCATGTCCCTCTTAAGTAGGGCACACCTGGGCTGGACACAGTGCTCCTGGTGGGGTCTCACCTAAGCAAAGTAGAAAATACTGAGAATTCATATTTGAGAATAATATTATGCTTTAGTGTAGTTACTGTTCTGTTTGAGACAGAGAAAAATAGAGAGAAAAAATATACTCCAGGGGAAGTTTAAATATAACAAACAAACCAAAATACTAAATATAACATGCAAACCTCATGTTTTCCATGTCTCACTCTTCTGAGGAGGCCTGTGTTCTTTATTTCGTTACATTTTATTTGACCTGCACTTTTTAAAATTGGGAAGTAGGCAGTACAGCATTTTATGCTTATGTTATGCATCAGATAAATATAATATTAAATTATTTAATTCCCAAGTGTGACTAATATTCTGTGATTGCTAAGATATATATCCTGTCAGCCAGTGATGGTTATATAACCACATCCAAATATTCTTGCCTTGGTAAAGCCCTGACACTACTAAGAATTTTAGAGGAAAATAAAATGGAATAGATTTAGTATGTCACCTGCCAGTTTCAGTCTTGTACCTATAGATATAGATATGATATAGATATCATATTTTTCCATTGGCTGGCCATATTTGTCATGGAGGAATATTGCTATTGCTGTGGAGATTGTTGAAAGAATGACTGAAACAAGCTCATCTCTCTAGATTTTAAAGGGATTTTTAGGTAGTTGGGGCTGTTTGGAGTTTTGCTTTGGAAGGAATGCTTGTTTACTGTAAGGATCTAAACATCACAGAGTGGTGTTTGGTAAATGCCATTAGGATTCTCTCCCGAAATCCCCAAGCAGAGCCTACTGAAAAACAATAATTCTGTAAATTAGTGAAGTACTCTGTCATCTAAAGGAGTGATTTAATTGGGAACACTTGGATATATTTACAGATGCAGTGTGACCCCAACCTCCAAGTTTACATAGCTAGGATTTTCTAAGCTGCCTGTGTTGTACATGATTTCTGTGAGACTAAAGCTGTCTTCTCTTGCTGGCTTCTGCTGTCTTGTGTGGGTGAGCTTATCTGAAAAAAATGTTTCCTGTTTTAGAACAAGACCAGATAACAGAATTCTGGTCCAGAGAACACTTTGTTGAATAAGTGAATAAGCTCAGTTCTTTAATAGTGTTAATTTAATAGTATTAAAAAATAATGCTGCCTTTCTAAGTGTATTAGTTCTAGACATATCTAGGCATGTCATGTGAGCTGTGTGCTTCATTTTGCTGGCTGCTGTTCAAACAGAAGTTGAGAGGGTTCCTGCTCCCAAGATCCTTAGTCAAAACAGAGCAGGAAAACATGATGAAAGAATCATTGAAATCAGTGTTTGAAAGAAAACTAAATCCCAGTATTTTTTTGTTTACAGAATAAGGCATGATTTGCCAAACCACAGCATTTCTGACATTACCATAAGTTTCAGCTTCATATCATTTATAACTTTAAGAAGTTAATTTAAAAAATATTATATGTGAAGTTGTTGGAATCCTGCCTATTTTTCTTACCAGCAAGGCACTAAATTGTAATTTTTAAAAGAAAAGTGTGAACAGATTGTTATTATAAGAAAAATTAGATATTTTGTTCTATGTTTTACCTGCTATGTAATTGACGATGTAAATTTGAGATGCCTTAATTCATTAAAATAGGTTTTAAAGTTTGATGCACTTATGAAACTGGCATTTGGAATTTGGAATTTCATCAAACCCTTGATGTTAGATTTAATACATGCCTCTCAAACTGGGAATGTAGCATTTCAGCAAAATACTTATAGATCTTGAATATACCTGTATGGACTTTAAAAAAAAACAAACACGTAATAATGAGATTATTCAACTTTGTATTAGGAAAGATCAAAACTGAAAGTGAATTCACTAGTGAACAGTGGTAAAAAGAACTTCAGAGTCCAGAAGGCTATAAATAGGTCTCTAAAAAAATATCTTGAACTAAACTTTTCTTAACTTCAAAAGAATTACGTCAGAGTAACATAAGCTGTACAGCACACAAACTCCTTGCCATTATTGTACCATAATACACTGAATACAAACACTGCTCAGTGAAAATATGTCCCTTCTCCATGATCACTTCAACCTGAAGAAGCACATCCTCAACAGCTCTAGAAGTTAATCCAGCCCCTGAGGAGGAGAGGGTTGCACATTCTTCCCATTGAAACTATTTGTCTTTGCCTGAACAGATCTAAAACAACTGGTAGATGAAACTGAATGGTAGGTAGGATATCAGTGGGATTTGCTTTTCCAATGATATGTTTTTCAGGTGGCACTGGTATGAAGGGGTTATCATTTCCCATTGATACCATGTAAAATTTACACAGAAAATGGCTGAATAAAATGCATAAACAGAGCTTCAAGCGGGGATCTGGGTTTAGTCTAGACACAAAGGCTGGCTTACAACCCTCTTTTCTGTGTGTTTCAGCAGGATGCAATAGTTAATATCTATTCATTATTTTCCAGTTATGAAAGCATTTGGAGATGTCTACCAGTATAGCTTAGACACATGGGATCTTGAATGTCAGTGCTGTGTAGCTGAATATTTTAGGCACTTCTATGATTCAGTACCACGAGAGTGGAAGTCTGGTGACATTTCACAAATCTCAGATGTTTGCATGCCTAAATATTCATGATAAATTTTCACCCTCCAATGGAAACATAAAGAGAAGTTTAAATCAAGTCTTTCCACTTCAGTTCTCGTTATTTGCAATTTCTACATCAGATCAGTAATGAGCACTATTGTATTTTCATGGGGTGTTTTAATGTTCCAAAAGATTTAAATCCACTTAAAGTATTTTAAAATGTTGGAGATGTTATCATACAATTTGGTGATTTCTCCAAATCTGTAGGAGTGGAGTAAGAAAGAACTTGTTCTTCTGTCTTTTTACCACAATAATGAGCATTTTCAGTGTACACAGTCAATCATGATATTTTAAAAGACTGTGAATAGACTACTTAATTGTTTCATTCAGTTTAAACTTCAGAAGTGCTGATTTTGACTTTGTGGCTTTATGGCACAACTTTGCACAAGAATCCACCATCCACAAACAGAGGAATATTTTATTTCCCTGGTCGCACCCACAGTGCTAAGCTTTCTTTCAACTTCCACTTTATGGAGTTACCTGAAGAGAAACATTTCCATTAGTAATCAGGCCTGGTTTTTAACAATAGTTGAAAATGTGGGCTTCAGGGTACTGTAATGTTTGGCTCACTTACTTTGTTCTTTCTCTGAACCATTCTCTATTTTTATATCTAACTTTTTATCAACAAATAAAGGCAGTGGGCTGCTTGAGACCAAAGCAGTTACTCTCTCAACTTGTCTTTCTGGAATTAATTTTCCTGTAATGGGACATAATATCAGAAACATATAGACTTTTAGAACATGCCAACAGGTGCTTTTTGGACTAAACAAGCTTAAAGATCAAAGACCAGCTCAGGGAGAGTGAGTTATTTTCTTTTCTTTTCTTTTCTTTTCTTTTCTTTTCTTTTCTTTTCTTTTCTTTTCTTTTCTTTTCTTTTCTTTTCTTTTCTTTTCTTTTCTTTTCTTTTCTTTTCTTTTCTTTTCTTTTCTTTTCTTTTCTTTTCTTTTCTTTTCTTTTCTTTTTCTTTTTCTTTTTCTTTTTCTTTTTCTTTTTTTTTTTAATTTATTTTTTTCTTTCTTTTTTATTTCAGTCTTTAATTGGTTGGTTGGTTTGGATTGAGGTTTCTTGCTTTGGTCTTAATTAGACATCCTTGCCATTGAAAACCAAATGTCATGAAAAACACTCAATTAAAAGCTAAGAACTCCACAGCTACGTTTCCCTTTTAATAACTGTTGCAGAAGTATAACCTGGGCTCTCAGGAAAACTCATGTGTCAAATTTGGTACAGATACCAGGGAGCTGGTGGTTCCTGGGTGGCTGGAACTTCCAGAAACCAGTTTCATACTGACCAGCTCAAGGTCGAGGAAAATTGCCTTTCCAGCTGCATGTGACACAGAGGAATATGCATATTCTGCAGCTCAGCTAGGAACACATCAGTCCTTTGGACTTTTATTCTGTACTTTTCTGCTATGACACATTTTGGAAATTGTTCAACTTAACAGCAACACCGAAGAAACCTCTTCTTTTATTTGCTGTTCCTAGGCCATTGTGACTATGAGGTGTTAGGATGTGTCTTTTGAGGGCTTAAAGCCAGTGCCAAGTTCTCATTATCTTCTCCTGGGAAAAGATTAGGTTGAGTGTACTGTCAATACAGTGCTCTATAAGGGCTTCTAATAAACTGTTATGTGCTTATGCTAGAAAATGCATATTGAACAGGACCACGCTGTGCTTGAGTAGAGGGCATGGCAGCCATAACAGGTTCTAGTCCCTGGAAAATTCCATGCCCCTGTTCCTTGAAAATTGGTGGCTTGATGGAAATTGCCTTGACGCCCAAGAAGGAGCACAGTCACTGCCTTTGTCTGATAGCTGTAGGATCACAACAGAATGTGTGTCCTTGTTCTTTCTATTGTCACAAGATCCAGAGGAAAAGCATTTGGAAACACAACACATTGTGGGGCCTGGAGGACAGCATTGTTGATAAATAGAAGGGCAATTCCAAAAACTTTACCTGAGTGGTTGAATGACATGAAATATAGAGAGGGTCAAAGATTTAAATTCTGTTCCTTGTCATTCAAGAGAGAAAACCAGAAATTGTGATATTTTACTTGCTCTGTAACTACATTACATTATACCTGTGAAAACAGGATCATCATTACTAGAGATCTGCACAGAAGCTTTGATTTAGAAATAACTACAAAATACCTTTGCTGAAAGGTTGGGGAAAAACCACAACTTTAATATGAGGTGACTAGGACAGGGAAATAAAAACAATAATAAGGCACTGAAACTGATCATACAAATAAATGGATGAGCTCAAGATATTAACTGGGGATGATTAATTAATGTTGTTTCAAACTAAGCAAAAATGGAATCAGTGATGCAGCTAACACTTCCACAAAACCAACAAAATATTTCACCTTATCCTAGCAACCCTAAGTAACTTTCTGGGTGTATTGTGCTATCTTAGCTGGTCTGACACCTGCTATGTCAACTGTCATTTTCATATGCAAAACATGCATATATGTAGTATTTCAGCCTTTTCCTTTTGCATGATCATTCTCGCACCATTTTGTGCAGGGTTCTTAGCAGGCCTTTTTTCAACAATCAGATACATCCTAGCCAAAATTTTAAAAGTTTTTTTATGCTTCATTTAGCCTGATTTGTTTGTCTGCTTTTTTGTGTCAATATTTGGGCTCTTTGCTTTAAAGTTCTACCTTGTGTAGCAGACTACTTTTGTTACTCTGCACACCAGAACTCAGAATGAAGAATTCTTTCCAAAGTATTCTCTTTTATGCTTTATTTCTATCTTATTTAGTACATAAAATTACCTATAAAGGGTAAAATATAAAATAAAATGGAAAATCAGAGTTACAGGGCAGATTCCTGACATTTTTTCAGGGCAGGAATGATAGTTTAAATGACAAAAAATTAACACTAAAAGTAATATATGAATTTGGGCTTTTGATTTCTTAATTTCTAATTCCTACCTCAACATTTTAGAGAAATAGCATTTATCCAAAGATGTCTTATTTTCTTATTCTTCCTCCTAGATCTCTTGTTTTCATATTCTCTTCAAAAAAATATTAAGGTTTTCCCAAGATTATGTTTTTCCTTCCCAGATGCTACCCACTACTGATGAGCAAACAAATTTCTTGAGATAATGAGCTCAATTTTTTTTTACCTGACTGCTCATTTTTCAATTATCTGTGACTTTTTTAAAGATCTATAGTTAAAAGAAATCCAGTTACCTCAATGCAGAGCACAGCAAGATATCTGGTCTAAAAAGTATATTCCGTTTTGCTGTGTCTGGCATTTAGACTGAGTAAATGATATGTGAAAAGCTGCTTACAGAAGGCATCCAAACGATGGAATAACAGGTGAGGAAACAGACAAGAAAGATGAGAAAGACAGACAAGACAGACAGAAAAGAAGAAAGGAAGAAATAAATAAAGGAGGGAAGGTGCAGAAGGAAGGGAGGGGAGGGGACTTTGAACTATATTGGAGTTGAGTGGATCAGGAGTGGGAGAGTTTTGATTTCTTCTTTTTTTTTTTTTTCCTTATTTTTTTCTGTTTAATAGAGATAATGAAATATTAATTAGAACAAGAATAGAACACCAGCCCTCCCTTCTCCTAGGAAACTGCTGTAGTCACTAGAGCATAAAGTCATGAAAAGCATTAACATTTTCCATGAATATTCAACTACGCCACACAAAGTGAAAAGCACTGGGAGGACACAGCAGACTTCCATTCCAGAACTTACAATACATGTTTTTCTTTCAGGAGGTAGAACATGTGTGTTTAGATCCATCCTGGAACACAAGAAGCTAAATCTCTAGCTTCTGCTTCTCGGTGTTGGTCAATATTGGTCAATGTTGGTCTCAATATTTGAGACAAGTGAAAAGGAGAAGCAAGGGGTTTTTAAGCCACTTTTTACTTGGAACCTAGTCTGACAGACACACATTATTGAACCCTGGGAAAACACCAACATTCTCAACCATCACAGTTAGGACTAATTGCTGAGAAAGTTTGCCAACAATGAGTGGGAAATGAAGCACTTCCAGGTGTGTTCTGAATAAAGCTTTAGGATGCTTAATGTTCAGACAAGATATTGGCTGTGAGGAGTAGTGTATTCTGAATGAGCTGCCTCTTGAGTCAGGTTGTGCAGAAATTGCAAGGACAGTGGTTTCACTGGCCTCTAAACAGAAAACTTATGTAAGAGGAAATAAATTGAATAGTTCCTGCCATTCCTTGGATTTCTGTAGTGTCCTTGCAAACTGCAAGATGATACTTGCACCAATGATAGATGTTTAATATCAGGACTAAGAGAACTGAGATAAAAATGGTTCTATAGATCAAATTGCTCTGAGTTAATGCAGATCTTGTTGAAATCACTGCAGTAGACTCCTACCATCAGTTCCATTCCATCTGAGAATAAAAAGTGTCTTCCCAGTATTTCCATCTACACTGTGTTTTTACTGAAACAATATTTATATAATTTACTTTCAGTTGTCTTATTTTCATCCTCTTTTTGTGGTTGTATTTGAGTTAGATCGAGAAATACTTTATGCTTAAGGCCAAGAGTTCCTCATTTCTGATGTCTGAAGATTTTTCTTCATGTTTATATCATGGTGGTTATTCATTTGTGTAGATTTGAAAAATCTGAGGCTAATAAAACACAAATACTGGCTTTGGGCCAAGGCATTTGTATGCATGTGTGTTTCTTTTTTGTGTTTGCTTTCCATGTTTGTTTTTTTCTTTTGTTTCTGATGAACTCAAGAAGCACTAAGAATGCAATTCCTTATATAAACATTCAGTAGTATCAAAACATAGAATCCCCAAATAATATTGAAGCCTATCTATAGGCAACTCAAGTTTCTTAAATACTAAACAAGGGCAGATCCTTCAAGAGAAGTCCAGAATGCACAGTAGAATGTAATCAGATCTGAGGCTTTTTTCTCTCTCCTTGTAATCGAGCAGGGACAACTGCCAGTGTAACAGCTGCCTATACATGTTTCAAAGCTGTGTAGAATTTAAAACAAATTTATATCAGTTGATCAGAGTTTTTTCATTGTCTTAAAAGGTTTTTGGATTTCATCCCAAGAAAGGTTAACAGTTAAATCTATATATATGTTTTAAAAAGAATTAGAAAACCATTCAGACTTCTAAGAAAAAAAATCAGAGCTTCTGATATCTGCTGTGATAGTGAATATTAAACCAAATTGTGATATTTCCATTGCTGAGAGTGAAATTATCAGTAAACATTCTTTGCAGGCAAGGGGGAAAACAAAAATTATTATTCATGAGAAATATTACAGAGATAATTCTGCCTCCCTTCAATATATTATTGTAGTGTTCTTGCAATGCTGTAGTTCAGCATTTCATTACAGTTTTATAAGAAACAGCAGGTCTGTCAATGTACAGGGTAACTGTTGCAGATTTTTCAGTGGTAAACTACAGACTCACCCTCTTTTTATTTCATTAGAAAATACAAGGATTAACACACAGATACGGAACAGGAGGTGCAATTAAATACATACAAATTACCAAGGTTGTATTTTTGGACCAAAACCATGAGTCATTTTTTTTCTCAGATGGAAAGAAACTTTCACAGGAAATACTGTTTAATGCATATTAAAAGCAAGTTGACTGAAATGGAGGAGGTACTCCACATCAAGATGTCTCAGGTTAGGTGTGAATGGGATAAGGATTTTCATGTCCAAGCTTTGGACAGATTGCAGATCTATTTAAAGACAGCCAGTCTGCAATATGCTCCTTAGGTGGGAGGATGTTAAAATCCTTCTGTAGCTCTATTATTCTGTGTTTATATGTATAATACAAATTACTTGAACTTACATATCAAGTGAAACCCCTAGTCCCAGTGAGTAATAGGTAATTTAAACCCAAGGTTGTTTGAAAAATGTATTGCTTACATCTGGGGAAGAAAAGAAAAACAATACATACAATGCATACAATTAGAAGAAATTTTTGGGAATGAATACTCAAACTCAGGGAAGCAGTAATAAAATGTGACAAAAAGCAAATAGCATATATCAGCTCAGATTGTCTTAATGCCTTTCTTCTGTAATTTTCTAGGCAAAACAAACACAATAAACCTCAGAAGGCTCTTACCTTCACACTGTGCAGCTGGCAATCACAATACAATACAAGCAATTCCTTGCCAGAAGGCACACATGGACCCAACAATGAAGTTGCAAACCAGAAGATATGAATATTCTCATTAGTAGGACATACATCTGAGGAGAACACAGGGCATATTTCAGGCTATGACAAAGGCTAAAAAGTTTGCTTTGCCTTTCAGCACTCAGACAAAGAAATATGGAGAAAGGAACCAAGGTGGTATGCAGAAAACTTTGCAATAGGAGGCAGAAGAAGGAAGGGAAACGATTTCAAGAAAAAGGAGGTAAGTAACATCAGATTGAAAATACAGTGATATAGTATCTTATTGTCTAAAAAGTGAATGAACGTATCACATAGCACGGTATGTGGTCTGATAATCTGGTAATCTAATAAAAGAATGGTCCATTCTTTTATTACATTACCATATTCTGGGTTTATTGCTTCATGATTGCAAACAAAATGAATTTACCTGCTTCTACAGTCAAACTTCTAGAGAATTTCCCAGAAGTCATGGTGGAAGAGTTAAATTCATTTAGTTTTATTCTGTGCTCTGCTGGGTATTTCCTAGTCTTCGGAAGATATCCTGAAACTCTTCTATTTGTTATTCATGAGGCTTGGGAATTGTAGTATTCAGCTTTTATTGTTTATTGTATTGTTTATTTTATTTTATTTCCTTTTTTCCCCTTTGTTGTTTAGCTGCACTTTTAAGGAAGGTTCAGCTTGTTACTGTAAAGTGAATTTTCCTTTTTTCTGTTACAGCTTCCACAATCTTTCTTCAGGCATCTATATAGAAAGATCCTGTGACAGCTACACAGACAAAATTTGCCATAATATACCCAACCTGATCATTGTAGATCCAACTTACAGACCAGCTATATCTGTCACAAGATCCCTTCTTGCATTAATCCACTGTTAGTTTCCATCAGTTTCCATTCTGATCATCCACTTCCCTTTCACTGCAAGGTGGTCCCTTTTCCTCCCACAGATTAAATGTGTAGGTGGGTCTGCATCATTGTATTGGTCTTTGTAGCCCACAGAAAGTTCTGACCACTTTCCCAAAATGTGAGATAGTCCTCTGCACTTCTTGCATCTTTCTTCAGATGTCAACCATCCTTCTCTATTTTTTTTTTCTTATTTTTGGTCAGCTAACGTGTAGTTCCATGTATTGATTTCTGATGATGATTTATTTTGATCTTTACATGTGTACACATTTCCATGGTTTTTCTGTCCTGCAAGTTACTAATTTTTTTCCTGATAGAGTGACGTGATTACTTTTTCCACTCTCCATGTGTTTTTAGTAGATACTAAAGCAAGGTATGACACATGTCAGCTCATCACTTACCCCAGGTGCCAATCCAATGCCCTCCTGCTGATCACTGACAAAGAGGGTGACACACTGTCCTTGTCTTCCCTTCCTGTCCTTCCTAAGGAGTCTGTATCCACCCATTCCAACACTTCAGTCGTAGGAGCTATTCCATCAGGTCTCCATTAGGAGATCACAGCCCTTGTAAGGTCACAGCCCTGGTAGATGTGAGCTGTCTCTCACTCTTGTTTATTCTCCATGCTGAGCCCATTCCCGTAGAAGCTGCCCTCAATGAAGCCAGCTTACCATCTGGAATGGCAGCAATTACTTTATGCTGTTCTCCTGCTGACCTGTGATCCTTCTCCAGGCTCTGGGCTTCTCTTATTGATCCTGATATCATAATGCAAAGTGGTAGGAGTGGAATGAATTGAATGTCCCCTCTCCCTGCAACTATAGTTTAAAGCCCTCTTCATCAGTTTACCAAGCCTTGACTGAAGATGCTCTTCCCCTTCTCGAATAGATGGATCCCCACTAGCCCTGGAACAGAAATGATGGGCAAGCTACCTAAAGGTTATACATGCAAATATACATGGCTTGAATCATTAGTCTTTTTACAAAATCTTTATGATTTGTAATCACCATTTTTAGCACCACTAGCAGCACTTTTCTCAGAGTTTGTCCGTTTTGACTCTTCGGGGTTAAAACCCTACAGGAAGAACTTCTCCCTCCCCTTGTGTATTTTTGCAGTGGTCAGTGCACTGAGATTCCAGTTTTAGATACAGGTGTTCTGGGCTCTGCTTTTATACTAAAAAAATAACCAAACAGTTGTGTTTGTATAAATGAAAATATATTTACCCTAGCACAAGCTGTGTATACGTGCCATACATCAACAATTGGATGAGTGGCTCTTTAAGAAGAAAAATATCCATATGCTGCACAAAAGAACAAGGGTTTAAAATACCTGTTTAAAAACATCCATTAATTTTCAGCTTTCTACTGGTCAATCGCATAGATCAAAACAAGAGAACAGTGTGGTACCCTGAAAACATTCGCAATGAGTTTGAATGTTTCTTATTTTATTACCTGCAGGTCAAAATGGATTTTCACATTAACATGGAAAACAGAGGAACTTTAGGACCAAGCTGCCTGCAATTTGGCGTATATTGGGCAAAAAATCAAAGAGAACATTTGTTTTATTGTTGAGATGACTGCATAGGAAATGCAGATGCAGACCATCAATAATGTTGGTATTATTTTTAACTGAAATACTGTAGCACCGTTATAGACATATAGTAAAAAGATAAGGACTTCACTCTGTAACTGAAATACAAAAGGTGCTGGATAGAGGCTTGTAGCTTTTCTTCCATTTATGGTATAATTGCAGCTGTTTTCAAGCAAGCTATAACATGAACAGGAGTAAAAATTCAATGTCAGTAATATAATTTGGTGTCATATATCAGTGTTTCTTAGCAACAACCCATAACATTCAGTGAAGGCCATGTTCAAATGAAGTAATATTGCATCAGTGGAGAATATTTTCAATGAATGTTTATGCTTCAGGTTTTTCTCTGAAAAACTGGATGTTACAAGAACCTTGCTGCTCTAGGTTGAAAACATGAGTCACTGGGTTGTTTTCTTCTTTTTCTAAAAATCTGCATATAACACAGCTTTGACAGTGTTCATTAAACCAAAACCAAACCCTGCTTCAAAAT